>JAACNH010001417.1:0-77484 GCA_019447015.1 Hymenochirus boettgeri | reverse complement strand
TTTTCTATTTTAGCTAGTTTAATTGCTTTCTTGCACTCTTTATTACAACTTTTGAAGTCCCTGTAAGCCTGTTCTGTGCCTTCTGCTTTCAAAATTTTAAAAGCCCTTTTCTTTTTTTCCATTTCCCTTTTTACCTGAGCATTAAGCTATGCAGGAGTGGACCTAATTTTTTTACACCTGTTTCCTAAAGGTACCGATTTGGAAATGTTATAGTTTAATATCCCTTTAAAAGTGGTCCACATCTGCTCAGTATCTTTACCTAGAAACAGTTCCCCCCAGTCTATGAGCAGGAGCGATTCCTTTAAAAGCATAAAATTAGCTTTCCTAAAGTTAAAAGTTTTTGTTAAGCCAGTGCACTTTAGTTTTCTGCAACCTATATTAAATGACACTATATCATGGTCACTATTCCCTAAGCTTCCCATTACCTTCATCTCCAAAATGAGCTCTGGGTTATTAGATATCACCAGATCCAACAACGCATTCTTTCTAGTAGGAACTTCTACCATCTGTGAAAGAAAATGCTCATATAGGAAATTTAAGAACTTTATACCTTTTGAGGTGCTGGCAGTTCCATTACTCCAATCTATTTCAGGGTAGTTAAAATCCCCCATAACCAGAACATGCCCCATACCAGCAGCCTTCGCCAACTGCATATGGAGATTCATTTCCACCTCTTCCCCGGCATTTGGCGGCTTATAACACACTCCAACAATTAATTTACCCACCTTCTTGCTTCCTGTACACAGTTCCACCCATAATGTTTCTGCCGCATCGTTTGCTCCCCCATCTATTCCATCTTTTAAATTTGGCTTCAATTCCTGTTTAACATACATACATACTCCTCCTCCTTTCTTATTAACTCGGTCATGTCTAAATAAGGAGTACCCTTCAATATTTACTGTCCAGTCGTGTGAATCATTAAGCCATGATTCTGCTATACCAATTACATCATACCTTTCCTTTAACGCTATTATTTCAAGTTCTCCGGTTTTTCCAGCCAGACTCCTTGCATTTGTAAACATACATTTTAGATTATCAATTGATTTACTTCCATACATGGTCGTACATGCCTCCTTTTCCTCTATGCTCCCCCCTCCTCCTTCTCCTCCCTCCGTTGTGTTACTAGCCCCCAGATCCCTAACTTCTCTATCTACCCCTGTGTAGTTAAACGTTCCCTCCCCCCCCCCTAACTTCTCTATTACCCTTGTGTAGTTAAACGTCTCCACCCCCCAGACGATTAAACATGAAAAGAGATGATCAATGCACATTCCTGGGCCCCATATATCATAATATCTGTGCTAGTGCAAACAGTAATAACATGGGTGTATAACTACAGATCTGATTACAGGTCTTTATTCAACCTCCCATACTATGTTACCATGGGCATACTAATAAGGGCAGTGTATTGCTAAGTATTTATACTGTAACTTTGAGTTTCTCCAATATTATTACAGAGATTATATATTTACTGTCACTTTGAGTTTCTCCAATATTATTACAGAGATTATATATTTACTGTCACTTATACCACTGCTCTAGTTTATTTCTGCATAGTATTGTACATCAGTGTGGTCATTATATGTGGACGTACTATGGACTCCCTTTACCCTAAAGGACTTAATCGCAATTTTCAGCCGATACTAGCCTCCCTGCGGCGGGGATGGGCAGGCAACAAGCAGCAGGTGGTCGAACCCGCCCCGGGAGGCACACCCACCCCGCCCTAGAGCAGGTGGTCGAACCCGCCCCGGGAGGCACACCCACCCCGCCCTAGACCCTCCCCCGCGGCGGCGACCAACCCCTCCCAACCTCTTCCCCGCTCGCGGCAATCTCGGAACAGGAGGCTATGAGGGGCTGCCGGGAAGGGGCCGCAGCGGGTGGTCACGACCACCCGCCGCGCACCCCCTCCCCAGCAGCCCCTCCAAGCCCCCCGCCCTGGCCGCTCCCGGGAAGGGGAAGGGAGGAAACCGCTGGGAGGGGTGGAGGCACCCTCCAGCGGGGCCATGAAAAGGGCCTTTGGGGGCTTAAGGGGTCCCGCAGCTCGAACCAGGACCCCCCTCCCCGGCCCTTATAAGGGCCCTTGCGGCACCGACAAGTGCCTTTGGCGGGGTAAGCCCCCAGTGAGCGGCTCTTATAAGAGCCCTTGGGCGACGTCTTCTTCCATCCAGTCCCGGCGACACCAGCTCCGCTGAGGCCGCCGACCCCCGAGAGGTACCCCTGCGGCCGTCAGGGGTACCCCCGGCGGGCGCCGGCGACCTCAACGAGGCCGATGTTGCCGGCGTCTTGATCCGACGTCTTCGGGCTGGCGACACCAACCCCACTCAGGTCGCCGATGCCATAGATCTCGCCTCATATCTAGTCTTTCTTCCCTCTTGCTTGTTGATGACCCTGAATCGCTTGCTAATTCCTATAACTCTATCCTAACACGATAGACTCTTTTTCTCCATTACATTTCCTCAGATGAGGAACCTCTAATCCTCATCCATGGCTCGTCCCCACTTCTCATTTTATATGCAGGTGGACTTTCTCACTAGTAAATCTTTTACCACATTCAGTACATGAAAAGGGATTCTCCCCTGTGTGGGTTCTTTGGTGTATTTATAGTTGGGACTTTTGAGAGAATTGTTTCCCCCATTCTGTAACAGAAAAAAAGTGTCAAACAGTTAGAATGGTTTGTAATAGTGAGTTTTTTCCCTTCCATCTTTAGGAATGCCCATGCTAAACCCATACTAAAAAAGCCCTATTATGTTCCCGGCTCCTGAACATTTTATTAAAAGACGGGAGGTAAGACCAGTCATTACCTCCTGTTTCAATAAACCCAATACCAAAAGAGGTGTTCCAAGTGGAGATTCCCTTTATAGTGATTTTGTATGTACATGTATTATCTGTTTTATTTCGTCACATAAGGGTTAAATATGTCATTGATTTTATGGTGGTTGGAATACTGGTATTTAAATCCAGACATGACGTGTTGTTACATGTGCCTACGATTAATAACGAGAGATGCTGGAAACACATTGTCAGGTGGAACCTGCTGTCTAAATAAAGAAAATAAAGAATCTCTTTTATCTGGTCCTGGGGTGTAGCTGTCCAGTGTGCATTGCTTCCATGCTATTGTTGTCTCTACTAACCTCAGTTTTTACCCAAGTGAAGGGTCTGGGGCTGGAGGTACCTGGAACCCCAACGAACCGGGTGAGTGTTTATATATGTAACATACCTTATATGCTACAGATGGAACAGTCTCATCAATCAAGTGCAGGACCCGAGGTTTACACACTGGGGCCCCACATCATACACAGTTTTATTATACACATTATTATATTGGTGATTAGAAAAATTTGGATGTGGGAGACGGGTTTGAGATGCCTCTAAAAAGTAAGTTAAACCGGACTCATTAAATATTGATCAACATAAAGTTTATTGTATATAGTTAATTAACAGACACAGAACTAAAATCTGTCCACAGTACAGATACTGTATGGTACATGTGTAGGATGTGTAGTCATCCCATGTAATGACAATCTGCCAATGTACTTTATAATGTTTCTTTCACTGCAAAATAAATGGGGAAAGTCTCAGATCTGCAATTATTCACTAATTATCAGATTATTTTATATTAAACCATTTTCAGAAATATTTGTTCCTGTGTGAGAAAAGACTTACGTAAAGAGAATTATTTCTAAACATTCTCCAATAAGAGAGGTTTCTCCCCTGTGTGGATTCGCGGTGTATTTGAAGGTTCCTCTTGTCAGAGAATTCTTTCCCACATTCTGTACATGAAAAGGGTTTTTCCCCTGTGTGGATTCGCTGGTGTCTTTGAAGGTTCCTCTTGTGAGAGAATTCTTTCCCACATTCTGTACATGAAAAGGGTTTTTCCCCTGTGTGGATTCGCTGGTGTATTTGAAGGTCCCTCTTGTGAGAGAATCCTTTCCCACATTCTGTACATGAAAAGGGTTTTTCTCCTGTGTGGATTTGCTGGTGTGTTTGAAGGTTCCTCTTGAGAGAGAATTCTTTTCCACATTCTGTACATGAAAAGGGTTTCTCCCCTGTGTGGGTTCGCTGGTGTATTTGAAGGTTGCTCTTCTGAGAGAATTCTTTTCCACATTCTGTACATGAAAAGGGTTTTTCTCTTGTGTGGATTCGCTGGTGTTTTTCCCCTGTGTGGATTTGTTGGTGTATTTGAAGGTGGCTCTTCTGAGAGAATTCTTTTCCACATTCTGTACATGAAAAGGGTTTTTCTCCTGTGTGGATTCGCTGGTGTTTTTGAAGGTTGCTCTTCTGAGAGAATTCTTTTCCACATTCTGTACATGAAAAGGGTTTTTCTCTTGTGTGGATTCGCTGGTGTATTTGAAGGTCCCTCTTGTGAGAGAATTCTTTCCCACATTCTGTACATGAAAAGGGTTTTTCTCCTGTGTGGATTCGCTGGTGTATTTGAAGGTCCCTCTTGTGAGAGAATCCTTTCCCACATTCTGTACATGAAAAGGGTTTTTCTCCTGTGTGGATTTGCTGGTGTATTTGAAGGGGGATCTTTTGAGAGAATTCTTTCCCACATTCTGTACATGAAAAGGGTTTCTCCCCTGTGTGGATTCGCTGGTGTATTTGAAGGTTGGTCTTGCGAGAGAATTCTTTCCCACATTCTGTACATGAAAAGGCTTTTTCCCCTGTGTGGATTCGCTGATGTCTTTGAAGGTTGCCCTTGTGAGAGAATTCTTTCCCACATTCTGTACATGAAAAGGGTTTTTCCCCTGTGTGGATTCGCTGGTGTTTTTGAAGGTTGCTCTTGTGAGAGAATTCTTTCCCACATTTTTTACACCAAAATGTTTTTTCTCCTGTGTGGATTCTCTGATGTGAAAGAAGGACTTTCTTTCTAGTAAATCTTTTACCACATTCAGTACATGAAAATGGTTTCTCCCCTGTGTGGGTTCTTTGGTGTATTTGGGACTTTTGAGAGAATTGTTTCCCCCATTCTGTAACAGACAAAAAGTGTCAAACAGTTACAATGGTTTGTAATAGTAAGAAAGCATTGCTTCATAGACATATTTTTTAATATTCTGTACAAAGTGAAAGTTCTCCGTGTGGATGGTTTGGTAAGTAATAAGACATTGATCAGAAACGTTTTCCTCACATTCTGTACAAGTGAAAGGTTTCTCAGTCTGTTGATGAGAGGATTGAAGGATCTTTGTGTTGTTTCTCCCCACACTCAGTGTAATGATGGGAATTCTTCCGACCATCTGATCTCTTGGGTATAATATTTCCTTGGCTGACCCAGTGTATTGGGGAACCATTGGATTCTGGACCTTGATTGTTCTGGTGTGGACTTGATAGACATTTAGAGAACAAACTCTCCCGGTTACTGAATCGATTCTCTAGAAGAAATAAAATAAAGAGACATTTTTAGAATTAACCATTATTTGCCAATTCATTACCGGAAAACTTTGCTTTATTTGCCAGTTTGAAGTATTTAGCGCTATATATTATAAAGAGGCCAATAATGTTTCCTCACCGTGAAAACAAGGGTTATTAATGCCATAAAAACTGGAGAAAAATGCGGTGAAAACATGAACAAACTGTGATGAAAAAACGATATTGAATAGAAATACAAATAAGAATGATAATAGGGATTTCATGGCCAATAGAAAATAAAGATCTGCTTAATCCTATTGGAAGGACAAGTCCCCATAATGTAATCCTATCCAATGTAGAGACATTGTCATTGGTCACTCCCAGCCACACCCAATAATCTGTCTACAGGAACTACCACATATCGAACCCTAGCACCAGGCAGGCAACACACTGTTCACCATCCCATCTACTTCTAATAATGGAGTCCACAATCACCACCACCTGCCTAGCTACCCTGGCCCTTATTCCTCCCTCCGATGTATTAACATGTATAGGGCAGGCCGATCTCTTGAGCACCCTGGGGACCACAATCTCCAGTTTACTGCCCCTGCCAGTAACTGCACTCCCCCAAGGCAATGCTGCATGTTTCCCCTTTAGATGCTGTTTTACCTTTCTGAAAATCCCTTTCCGAACTAAAAGACTATCAGGGTTATTCAATAAAAGTTCTTATCGTTTAAAATGGTGCTAATTTTGCCCCAACCAATCAGATGTTAGCTTTCAAATGTTACATAATTTCTGATTGGTTGGGGCAAAATTAGCACCATTTTAAACGATAAAAACTTTTATTGAATCTCCCTGCACATTTCTCTCCTTCAAGTCTGTGCCACGTAAGTTCTGACTATAAACTACAAGCAAATCCCTCATATTTTAAAGTAGTCTGCCGTGCCCGAGGGAAACACACAGTCCTGAGCGTTCTCCCTATGATGTTTATATGATGTGTATAGAGAGATGCTTGGGACTGTGTGTATGCAAATCTTTGAAAGATGACAGACAGGAACTGCATTACCCACAGGATACCCAGCTTAATTCAGTCTGTCTACATAGTCCATGCTTTTAGGAGATTTTGTAAAAAATTAAGAGATGATTCAAAGTTAGAAATCCTACCTAAACCCAAATAATAAGTAAGAAATCTACTAAACGTCAATATCCCACATGCCCTAAATCAAACGGTATGCCTAGTGCATGGGTGCACATAGAGGCATGGCCACCAACTAACTCCAAATAGATCACTGTGCAATCACATGTCAGACCAACTTTGTTCTGTAAGGATCAAGCCTTTGTTAAAAAAATGGGAATTAATCCTGAATAAATGTTCAATAGACTTGGAATTGCTATTAATGGAACATATACAGAAAGAGAGTTACCACTGATAAGTGAGATCAAAAACAAATTGGAGACACAATACCGGGAAATCAAAAGTACGGATTAAATCAATGCAAACCTAAAGAAGTTACGCAAACATTTGGAGCAGTTCCGTGCAGCGGTGGAAAGCCGAAAGACAAGGAAGATTTCTCGTGATACTCAGGATTACATCAAAGGAACAGTGTATCAATGGCCGAAGGGAAGGAGAGAGAAACCATGTGGCCGAGTGCAGAGACGCTACAAGCCGTTTAGGAAATGTGGCACTGGTGAAACCTCGGAGGGGGAAAGCGACTTGTCCAGCACTGCAGGATCTAGTTTTTTAGACCTGACTCAACAATCCACGCAGGACCCACAAAGAATAGAATGGGTGGAAGGAAGCATCGGTCGGGGTATGGGAGACAGACCAAGACGCAGAGCGGCCAAGTACAGGAGTCGTTGGTGGTAAATATTTCAACACTCCCTCTATGTGACTTAGAGTATAATGTATTACAAAAAGGACTAACGTTTTGCCCTATAGCGGATCCCGAATTTTTCATCCTGGACTGTGAACTGCAAAACTTTTTCAGAAATATAAAGTTAAAGGCATTTTTTGGTAATAAACAGTAATGTGTCAGAAAAAATAAAAGATGTTGCATATGATAATGTGCTCAGTAAATTTAGTCCTGAGAATGTTCCTCCATGTGTCAATACTTACAATGTACAAACAGTTTATCTGTTGTATTCAATTAGATCAACTGGACTTGAAATGTAGTTCTTGAAGACGTTTCGCTAGTCATCCGACTGGCTTTCTTAATTCAGAATGACTTGTACAAGAATCTGTGGCAATTATGTACCCTGGAAAATCCCAATTAGCATATCACAGCCAGGTGTTAAGGGTGTGATTGGATAGTGGCTAAGAGGTGTTATAGGAACGCCCAGAGTAAGGTGTTAAAACAGCATTGTACATGGCAGACAGTTGGTGTCGAACCCCCCCACCTCTATTTAGGCTTGGTTTCTTTATTTTCCCATAAATGGCCTCCTTAACACCTCTCTTGAACCAGTCACGTTCCGTGTATTTGTATTTGATGTTTGACTCCCACCACCCTTTAGATCACAAGCTGGGTGTCATCAGAACCCTGCAACACAGAGCCGAGAACATCCCCACTAGCACAGAGGCGAAGGCTAAAGAAATTAAACATCTCAGAGGAGCCCTTAAAACTTGTGGATATCCAGACTGGGCCTTTGTCAAAAGAAGTAGAAGGAAAGAAAAGAACACGAATACCAACAGTGAAGGGGAAAAGCAAGACAGGAGGAAAAACATGGTCATCCCATATGTAGCAGGGGTCTCCGAGAAATTAAGAAGAATTTTCAAAAAACATCGTATCCCTGTCTGCTTTAAACCGAACAACACACTGAGGCAGCAATTGGTACATCCAAAAGACCCAATACCAAAACACAAGAAAAGCGACATCATATATGCAGTGCAGTGAAGAATGCTCTGATTTGTATGTGGGGGAGACCAAACAGCAACTGCATCAACGTATGGCCCAGCACAGAAGAGCCAATTCCTCGGGTCAGGACTCAGCCGTGTATCTGCATCTTAAGGATAAAGGACATACCTTTGAAGATTGTAATGTTAATATACTGGCGAAGGAATCCTGAATTGAGAAAGCCAGTCGGATGACTAGCGAAACGTCTTCAAGAACTACATTTCAAGTCCAGTTGATCTAATTGAATACAACAGATATACCATGACCTGGATGAATGAGAACCTTCACATACAAACAGTTTGTAAAGAGGTAAAAATCCTTGAAGAAAGATATATAAAAGGGGAACTAAGGGATAGGTATAGAAACTTGACATGGGAGGAAAGGAAGGTATTGGAAAAATTGAAAAGGAACACTAATTTGGTGTTTTAACCAGCGGGGGGAGGTTTGGTGGTTTTAAATAAGAAACAGTATGTAAAAATGATTAACACAATATTGGAAAATTAAAGGAATTAAAGGGAAACCCTATAGAGAAAATCAAGAAATAAATAAAGGATATACTGTTAGAAGCATTGGAGAAACTGTTAGAAGCATTGGAGAAACAAATAATAGATGGTCCCATGTTTAATTATTTAAAACTAGAACACCCTATCACACTAGTGTTCTATGCCCTCCCAAAAATCCATAAGAACCTTGAGGAACTGCCAGGGTGACCTATTGTTGCAGGGGTAGAGTCGGTCTTCACTCCCATTGCTACATTTTTAGATAAATTGCCTAGACACAATGTATTGCATCACAAATCTTTTATAATGGATACTGTTATATTTCATATTGTTCACATGGCCTTGTGGAATGAAAGGTTTAACATCCACTCAGGATTTGGCCTGGGAACAGCTGACAGTCAGGGACTGACCATCCTGTCATAAAATGCAAGTACCCCCAGACAAGTGTATTCATGTGAGCTGGATACCCAAGCATAGACAAACAGATACTATTGTCACAACTGGAACTTCAAAGGTGCCACAACAATAGAGAACCAGGGTATAAACATCTATGGAGGGCAATCAACTGGACTATACAACCTTGGATATCCATGTGAAAAGGATGTGCCCTGGATTGCTTTCACCACCCAGAAAGCAGAAGAATTGGTTTTAGGTCAGCCTTTGGAGACACCCTAGTGGCAATATACTACTGCCACTTACAGGAGACCATCAGCTATCCATTCTGGATTAATTACATGGCCTATAATATAACATCGACTTGATTGGCTGGGACTTTCTTCAGGGTGTGACTATCCTTAAGTAGAGGTGGAGTTTGGGTTATGAATGAGAGTGAATGTGTACATAAGAGTGCCCCAAAAGGCATCTGGGGAGAAACTCCATACAGCCTCCATCTAGCAGCATTTAACATCTAAGAGGACTGCTAAGCTATAACACCTTGGAGTGCTGCCATTTTGTTACCTTTGTACCTTTTATTTTATTTGTTACTTTATTTAATAAATATTGTAAAACCTCTGGGCCTTAAGCTTCTTTGGAACAAGTTAGTCAGATACTCATTTTATCAGATCCAACAGATACTAAGGATTTTTTGGAAAAAATAAAAGGGGAAGTAATTCAACGTGTGTTCTCTATGGATACAGATATATGTTTATACCCCATGAAGGGGGTTAAGGGCAGTGGATTGTATTTTAGAGGATGAAACTTTAGATGGTGCTCAATGTGAGTTTATTTTGCAGCTAATGAATATACTATTGAAAAATAATTATTTTCTATTTCAGGATACATATTATGAACATCTCAACGGTACGGCAATGGGGTCAAATGTGGCCCCTACGTATGCTAATATTTATGTAAACAATTTTGAACACAAATATGTATATACTAACATTGCCTTTAAGAAATGTTGTATAATTTGGTATCGTTATTTTGACGATGTGTTTGCAATGTGGGTTGGTCCACATGGTGCCATTATGGGGTTTTATAAGGATTTGAAAATGTAGGTGCACTCAAATTCACAATTGAAGTTGACAAAAAAACAATTTTCTTTTTGGACACTAGGGTAACTCTCGAAAGGGAGAAATGAGCTGGATAATATAACTATGTATGAAACTCTGAAAAACTAGTTATTAAAAAATGTAAAGTGTGGTGGGCTATTTTTTCATTAGAGCAAAAACCTAGGGGGATGAGATTTAGAAAAATTCTGCTTTGGGAAAGAAGATAAAGTTTTTCTTGATAAATGGCAAGAAACTCTGAACGACTGCACTTTGAAATGAATACAATTACTGATTGAAAAAAGGAAGGAAGAACCTAATGAGGTAGCAAAACATATTAATGAAGTTACACGGGATATTAGTAAGAGGGAGGGAGGGGAGGAATTGATGAGAGATTTTGAGGAAAGTTGGATGTTGGTATAAATCTACTTCATGTAGTTCAGCTCCACAAACCTTCACAAGATTCTCCAGGCTCAGATATTGGACCTACAAAACCACAATTTCCTCCTTATCCTGGTAATGGCCGTCAGTCACAGTCGTGATTGTGATGTTATGGCCAATGGCTAGCAGCCGTTCTAGAAGGAGCCTCATCTACTGTGCAGGTTTGTAACTAACCACCTTGCGACAGCAGCAGAGGAGGTTTTGACGCGCCAGTGAGGGATTTTTGAAATAAGATATTTGAGCCTGGGAGCATCTTTGAAAGGTTTAAGTAAAACAAAAAAGTTTAAATGTATAAGCGGACTATATACTGTAGCATCAGTTTGGTTATTTCCTCTCCCTGGTGCTGCATTATTATGTCCATACCTGTTATTTTCTGTTCTGCGGGATCGTTTCTTTAGTACTTACAATCTCTCCTCACAGACCCATATACCACACCTTGAACATTTTCGATGAATCTCCCTTACCTTTTTTTGTATCTTACTGCCATGACCTGCTTCTGAATCCAGTCCTTTAGAATGTTCACAAATGTCTGGTAGGAATTGCATCTAAGTGCAATTTTCGTGGCAAAGTCTATGAACGTACATTTGTTGCTGATATAAAAATGCACTGTCACCAGGAGACATGTCAGGACAGTTATATGTTGTTTTATATAATGTTAAATATTCATTACAGAACAGTACAGGATCATCACCCCTTTTCAATTTGGCATTTTCCAGGGCATTGGTACCTCTTACATCCCTTCCACCTATAAAGCTAGGTACACATCTAGCGATTTTTCCTCCTGACCGACCGTTCGATACTTTCGAACGGTCGGCCAGGAGGAAGGACTGTCGGTCGCGGCAAAAGCAGCCGCGTCCGATAGTCAACGCGACCGATCGTGCGGTCCATAGAGGACCGCACGATCGGACGAGGTTTCCACCCTGTCCGATCGTCCTTCGTCCGATTCGGACGAACGGTCGATCGGACATGGGCACATTCGGATTCGATAACTTCGGTCCATCGATCCCGATACACTGAACTATCGGTCGATCGGACCGAAATATCTCATTGTGTGTTCCCATCTTAAGACGCTGTAACTCACACAATCTTTCAGATGAATTTCCCCAATTACCATTGAGTTCAGCTGATGCTCCTCTGTGTGTGCCTACTGGAGCGGAGAGTTGAGCAGCTAATTGACTAGGAAGCCAGGCTATAAGTAAAAAGCATGCGTCCTTATGTTAAGATTATATTGCATAACCACAGCTTCAAATCTATTATGGAGGTTATAGGTGATTCAGAAGTATCCAATTTCCCTAGAATTTGACAAAGATTTGTGCGATCCTGTATTGTTAGGGATGATAGTTTATCATTTGTAGACTTGTTGGTCTTGTCTGTTCCCTTCTGTCTGAGGAGTAAACAGAGTTGGACTTTTAGCCGTTCTGATGATTTCATCTCTTTCTTCCTCAGCAGACAGGGGACAGACAGGAACAAACTCACCTGGTTTCTGAATCTCCCATGTGATTTTATCATATTATTACATCTCTCTCGTACATAGTTGCTCATTTGCTATTTTAAGACGTTTTGTGAGAGATACAATTGCTCTTCATATTACATACTCTTTACTTTCTAATGAAGATATCTGCTGTTCCTTTTACACCACTGTTAGACAGGCATTATGGGTAGGGTATAAAGGTTGGACTAGATGGATATATGTCTTTATACAACCTCCGATACTATGTTACTATGTAACTGTTATACAGATATTATGGGTAGGGTATAAAGGACGTAAGGACGATGTCTTATACAAACCTCAATACTATGTACTATGAACTTTATACAGACATTATGGGTAGGTTATAAAGGTTGGACTAGATGGACGTATGTCTTTATACAACCTCCAATACTATGTTACTATGTAAATGTTATACAGACATTATGGGTAGGGTATATAAAGGTCGGACTAGATGGACGTATGTCTTTGTACAACATCCAATACCATGTTACTGTGTAACCGTTATACAGACATTATGGGTAGGGTATAAAGGTCGGACTAGATGGACGTATGTCTTTGTACAACCTCCAATATGTTACTATGTAACTGTTATACAGACATTATGGGTAGGGTATAAAGGTTGGACTAGATGGACGTATGTCTTATTACAACCTCCAAACTATGTTACTATGTAACGTTATACAGACATATGGGTAGGGTATAAAGGTTGGACTAGATGGATGTATGTCTTTATACAACCTCCATACTATGTTACTATGGAACTGTTATACAGAATTATGGGTAGGGTATAAAGGTTGGCCTAGATGGACGTATGTCTTTATACAACCTCCAATACTATGTTACTAGTAACTGTTATACAGACATTATGGGTAGGGTATAAAGGTTGGACTAGTGGCGTATGTCTTTATACAACCTCCAATACATGTTACTATGTAACTGTTATACAGACATTAGGGTAGGGTATAAAGGTTGGACTAGATGGACCAATGTCTTTATACAACCTCCAATACTATGTTACTATGTAACTGTTATACAGACATTATTGGTAGGGCATATATGGACGTATGTCTTTATACAACCTCCAATACTATGTTACTATGTAACTGTTATACAGACATTATGGGTAGGGTATAAAGGTTGGACTAGATGGACGTATATCTTTATACAACCTCCAATACTATGTTACTATGGAATTGTTATACAGACATTATGGGTAGGGTATAAAGGTTGGACTAGATGGACATATGTCTTATACAACCTCCAATACTATGTTACTATGGAATGTTATACAGACATTATGGGTAGGGTGGTTGGACTAGATGGACGTATGTCTTTATACAACCTCCAATACTAGGTTACTGAGTAACTGTTATCAGACATTAGGGTAGGGTATAAAGGTTGGACTAGATGGACGTATGTCTTTATAAACCTCCCATACTATGTTACTAAGTAAAGTTATACACATATGGGTAGGGTATAAAGGTTGGACTAGATGGACGTATGTCTTTATACAATGTGATACAGACATTAGGGTAGGGTATAAGGTTGGACTAGATGGACGTATGTCTTTATACAACCTCCAATACTAGGTTACTGTAACTGTTATAAAGACATTATGGGTAGGGTAAAGGTTGGATAGATGGACGTATGTCTTATACAACCTCCAAACTATGTTACTAAGTAACTGTTATACAGACATTATGGGTAGGGTAGGGTATAAAGGTTGGACTAGATGGACGTATGTCTTTATACAACCTCCAATACTATGTTACATGTAACTGTTTTACAGACATTAGGTAGGTAGTGTATAAAGGTTGGACTAGATGGACGTATGTCTTTATACAACCTCTAATACTATGTTACATGTAACGGTTATAGACATTATAGGTAGGATATAAAGGTTGGACTAGATGGAAGTATGTCTTTATACAACCTCCCATACTATGTTAATATAAACTGTTATACAGTCATTATGGGTAGGGTTATAAAGGTTGGACTAGATGGACGTATGTCTTTATACAACCTCCAATACTATGTTACTATGTAACTGTTATACAGACATTATGGGTAGGGTATAAAGGTTGGATGATAGATGGACGTATGTCTTTATACAACGTCTAATACTATGTTACTATGTAACGGTTATAGACATTATGGGTAGGATATAAAGGTTGGACTAGATGGACGTATGTCTTTATACAACCTCCAATACTATGTTAATATATAACTGTTATACAGTCATATGGGTAGGGTATTGTCACGAACACCAGTTCGCTGGGCACGTGATCTGACTAATTAATCGGTATTCGCTGCCACCACTTAAGTTACGGCCTTAAAGACGCCCCAAAAACCACTGGACTCTCACTGACTATGCACACCCCTGTCCTGGCAGCTAAATGGTTAACACTACACCATTCGCTCCAGCAACTAACTGGTTAATTAGCATCAGTCCTTCACAAGCAGTCACAGAGTTAATCAGCATTTACACTGCACACTCATTCAAACACATATAAACTTATCAGAGGCTAACTGAGTTCTTTTAGAGCATCAAAGAAAACTTACTACATTTTACATTTAATATTCCAAAAGGTGGACAGTGCATATAATACAAAAATAAAATAAAATGGTGTTACAATAAAATGACATACAATAGGTATAACAGTTATATAAAATAATAAGGATAAAAATATTCACAGACCCTACTCACTAGAAGAAGTCCTGTATCCCGGGGCAGGAAAGAAACATCAGGTCCATACACACGGTTTTAGCATGTCCCCAAGTATGAACAACATTATTTGGGCTACAAGGCTTTTTAAAACATTTGATAACCACTCCCTCCTGGCTATTGCTGAGGTGGGAGTGTCTAGCAAAGTCCAGATTTACGACTAGCCAAAAGCATTCATTCCCCCTCAGTTAGGCAGATTCCATATAAATGTAGATATGTACTTTGTATTGGGATATTGACCACATATTCCTTCCTGTATTAATTATCAATTCCTCCAATACCAAACATGACCTGGGTGTTATCCATATTTCCCAAGATATAATAACTCGCCTTGGCAAGGGAATAAGGGCTCCATGTTGGGTATCATATTGAAGGGCCTTCTGTTCCATTCATAAATATAATATTGGTTTCTATCTTGCACATTCCAATGCCGAAATACAATTATTTTACATGTATGACTGTCCTTAAAATGACCTCTTAGTACCCACCAGACCCCTAGCTGAAGAGAATTCCAGATGCACGGTTCGGCCCCACATTGTCTGGAAAAGGAGACCTGGTTCACTAATATGTAATATAAACATAAGGACTTGTCCAGAGTGGAATGGTATTTTTATTGCCTTTGCAAGAACTCATACCAATAGTGTTAAACCATTCTTACCAAGTCACTACACACTTTCCTGACATAGGTATAAAGGTTGGACTAGATGGACGTATGTCTTTATACAACTCCGATACTATGTTACTATGTAACTGTTATACAGAATTAGGGTAGGGTATAAAGGTTGGATTAGATGGACGTATGTCTTTATAAAATCTCCAATACTATGTTACTATGTAACTGTTATACAGACATTATGGGTAAGGTATAAAGGTTGGACTAGATGGACGTATGTCTTTATACAACTCCAATACTATGTCCTATGTTACTATGTAACCGATAGACATTATGGGTAGGGTATAAATGTTGGACTAGATGAACGTATGTCTTTATACAACCTCCAATACTATGTTACTATGTAACTGATAGACATTATGGGTAGGGTATAAAGGTTGGACTAGATGGATGTATGTCTTTATACAACCTCTATTACTATGTTGCTGTTAGACATGGGTAGGGTATGAAGGTTGGACTAGATGGACGTATGTCTTTATACAACCTCCAATACTATATTACTATGTAGCTATTAGACAGACATTATGGGTAGGGTATAAAGGTTGGACTAGATGGACGTATGTCTTTATACAACCTCCAATACTATGTTACTATGTAACTGATCTACATTTATACCCTACCCATGTCTGTCTAATAGCTACATAGTAACATAGTATTGGAGGTTGTATAAAGACATACGTCCATCTAGTCCAACCATCATACCCTACCCATAATGTTGGTCTAATAGCTACATAGTAACGTAGTATTGGAGGTTGTATAAAGACATACGTCCATCTAGTCCTACATTTATACCCTACCCATAATGTCTATCGGTTACATAGTAACATAGCTCCCAACATTGCCTTTAAGAAAATGTTGTATAATTTGGTATCGTTATTTGACGATGTGTTTGCAATGTGGGTTGGTCCACATGGTGCCATATGGGGTTTTATAAGGATTTGAAAATGTAGGTGCACTCAAATTCACAATTGAAGTTGACAAAAAAACAATTTTCTTTTGGACACTAGGGTAACTCTCGAAAGGGAAATGAGCTGGATAATAAACTATGTATATGAAACTCTGAAAAACTAGTTATTAAAAAAATGTAAAGTGTGGTGGGCTATTTTTTCATTAGAGCAAAAACCCTAGGGGGATGAGAATTTAGAAAAATTCTGCTTTGGGAAAGAAGATAAAGTTTTTCTTGATAAATGGCAAGAAACTCTGAACGACTGCACTTTGAAATGAATACAATTACTGATTGAAAAAAGGAAGGAAGAACCTAATGAGGTAGCAAAACATATTAATGAAGTTACACGGGATATTAGTAAGAGGGAGGGAGGGGAGGGGAATTGATGAGAGATTTTGAGGAAAGATGGATGTGGTATAAATCTACTTCATGTAGTTCAGCTCCACAAACCTTCCAAAGATTCTCCCAGGCTCAGAATTGGACTTACAAAAACCACATTTCCTCCTTATCCTGGTAATGGCCGTCAGTCACAGTCGTGATTGTGATGTTATGGCCAATGGCTAGCAGCCGTTCTAGAAGGAGCCTCATCTACTGTGCAGGTTTGTAACTAACCACCTTGCGACAGCAGCAGAGGAGGTCTTGACGCGCCAGTGAGGGATTTTTGTAAATAGATATTTGAGCCTGGGAGCATCTTTGAAAGGTTTAAGTAAAACAAAAATGTTTAAATGTATAAGCGGACTATAATACTGTAGCATCAGTTTGGTTATTTCCTCTCTGGTGCTGCATATTATGTCCATACGTTATTTTCTGTTCTGCGGTATCGTTTCTTTAGTACTCTACAATCTCTCATCACATGACCCATATTACCACACCTGTAACATTTTCCGATGAATCTCCCTTTACCTTTTTTTGTATCTTACTGCCATGACGCTTCCTGAATCCAGTCTTTAGAATGTTCACAAAGTCTGGTAGGAATTCGCATTCCTAAGTGCAATTTTCGTGGCAAGTCTATGAACGTACATTTGTTTGCCATAGAATATAAAAATGCACTGTCACCGGAGACATGTCAGGACAGTTATATGTTGTTTTATATAATGTTAAATATTCATTACAGAACAGTACAGGATCATCCCCTTTTCAATTTGGCATTTTCCAGGGCATTGGGACCTCTTAACATCCCTTCCACCTATAAAGCTAGGTACACATCTAGCGTTTTCCTCCTGACCGACCGTTCGATACTTTCGAACGGTCGGCCAGGAGGAAGGACTGTCGGTCGCGGCAAAAGCAGCCGCGTCGAAGTCACCGCGACCGATCGTGCGGTCCATAGAGGACCGCACGATCGGACGAGGTTTTCCACCCTGTCCGATCGTCCTTTCGTCCGATTCGGACGAACGGTCGATCGGACATGGGCACATTCGGATTCGATAACTTCGGTCCGATCGACCGATACACTGAACTATCGGTCGATCGGAACGAAATATTCATTGTGTGTTCCCATTCTAAGACGCTGTAACTCACACAATCTTTCAGATGAATTCCCCAATTACCATTGAGTTCAGCTGATGCTCCTCTGTGTGTGCCTAATGGAGCGGAGAGTTGAGCAGCTAATTGACTAGGAAGCCAGGCTATAAGTTAAAAGCATGCGTCCTTATTGTAAGATTATATTGCATAACCACAGCTTCAAATCTATTATGGAGGTTTAGGTGATTCAGAAGTATCCAATTTCCCTAGAATTTGACAAAGATTTGTGCGATCCTGTATTGTAAGGGATGCATAGTTATTATTTGTAGACTTGTTGGTCTATGTCTGTTCCCTCTGTTGAGGAGTAAACAGAGTGGATTTTAGCCGTTCTGATGATTTCATCTCTTTCTTCCTCAGCAGACAGGGGACAGACAGGAACAAACTCACCTGGTTTCTGAATTCTCCATGTGATTTTATCATATTATTACATCTCTCTCTGTCACATAGTTGCTCATTTGCTATTTTAAGACGTTTTGTGAGAGATACAATTGCTCTTCATACATACATCTTTACTTTCTAATGAAGATATTGCTGTTCTCTTATTACACATATTCTTGCCACCGATCAATCTTTTCTTCTAATTCACAGTTAACATCAGTTAGTCTCTCTACTTCTCTCTTAACTCCTCACATTCACATTCAGCTGAATGAGCAGCAGCTACAGTCAGAGACTTTTCAAATTTATCTAAATCTTCTCTAATCTGTGCCCTATCGGTATACCACTGCAATTCTCTCTCATTCTACACAACATACTAAGAATATTACTCAATCTTTCTTTTTTACCCTTTTTGCTAGACTTCTTACTTTTTAATGCCTCATTGTGATCTTGACATGTTTCAATAAATCATTAAACTGATGTGTCAAGGCATCACTTGAGTTAACATTAAAGGTAGCAGAGGCATATTTATTGATGTAAGTTTGAGCAAACTCCATTTCAACAACAATGTTACCTTATACAGACAAAAAAACAACTATTTAAACAATGAAACACAGTGCGCACAATCACTACGGGCTATTAACTGTAAAGAAAACAAACAAACAAGTTTCAGAATACCAAAACAAATGTGAATATTCTACGTGACTGACCGTATTCCCACACAAACTGATCCAATACAGATCCGATCCAGGCCTAGAGGGATCCCCTATTGAAGAACGTGAGAGAAAGGAATCCTTTTCTACTCAGAGATGTCTGGTTATTCCTATAGATCAATGGGTACATCAGTCATCAAGGGTGATCAGCCCTTCACTAAACAGCTAACAATGCAGCCCTAATTCAACACTATCAAACAACTTATGAAAATAGAAAGAAAAATCTCTATACTCACCAGATATGTGCGTCCACTCACTGATGCCAGTATCCCAGATCTCCTTTGGTAACTTCAGGTGTGTGCCTTGTTGATTACGAACCAGCGGCAATGAATTAACACTCACAGGATAGTTTCGGTTGGTCTGGCCTTGAACCTTCTTCCAACTTCTCAGGAACAAGTAGCCACAGATCTGGTTTCTTGAAATAACTCTTGTGGGTAATATTTATCTGGGGTGCCAAATGTTGGATCCGTTGAGATGAGCCTTAAACTACTTTGTTAGAGAGAAATGCAAGGCCTAAAGATTTTTCAAAGGTTTATTAAGTAAGAAGAGAATAAAGATAAAGGTAACAAAGAAATGGTAACGCTCCAAGATGTTTAGCGTCTAGCTAATAGGAAGTTACAAAGAGTAAAAAGAACTCCCCCTGAGGCCTTTTGGGGGCTCTTATTTACCAAATTGGACACATTCACTCTCATTCATAACCCAAACTCCACCTCTACTTAAGGATAGTCACACCCTGAAGAAAGCCAGCCAATCAAGTCGATGTTATACTAGACTCCTCCCAGTACCATACTTTGTACCATCCTGTAGGGGTCAGTATACGTCCAGGAATGGATAGTTGATATACATGAGGGTGGCGCAGTATTATATTCCCAATAAATGTTGGACCATACTCGTTGACTGTTCCAGGGCGGAGAAAGCCATCCATGGTATTTTCATTCATATGGATAATCACTATTGTAAAGTCCAGTTGTCGCCCCACAGGTGTGGTTCTCTATTGCTGTATGTTGATTAAATCTTGTCTTCTCTTGGTTTGGGTAGACCATCTGTTTCTTATGTTGATATATCTATTCCCAGCCAAATCCTGGCAAGATGTAACTCTTTATCTACACCTGGTGTAGTGATGTTTGAAATATAATATTACAAATACTATGTTACTATGTACAATGTTATACAGACATTATGGGTAGGGTATAAAGGCGGACTAGATGGACGTATGTCTTTATACAACCTCCAATACTATGTTACTATGTAACTGTTATACAGACATTATGGGTAGGGTATAAAGGTTGGACTAGATGGACGTATGTCTTTATACAACCTCCAATACTATGTTACTATGTAACTGTTATACAGACATTATGGGTAGGGTATAAGGTTGGACTAGATGGACGTATGTCTTTATACAACTCCAATACTATGTTACTGTAACTGTTATACAGACATTATGGGTAGGGTATAAAGGTTGGACTAGATGGACGTATGTCTTTATACAACCTCCAATACTATGGTACTATGTAACGTTTATACAGACATTATGGGTAGGGTATAAGGTTGGACTAGAGGACGTTTGTCTTATACAACCTCCAATACTATGTTACTATGTAACTGTTATACAGACATTATGGGTAGGGTTTAAGGTTGGACTAGATGGACGTATGTCTTTATACAACCTCCAATACTATGTTACTATGTAACTGTTATACAGACATTATGGGTAGGGTATAAAGGTTGGACTAGATGGAGTATGTCTTTACAACCTCCAATACTATGTTAATGTAACTGTATACAGACATTATGGGTAGGGTATAAAGGTGGACTAGATGGACGTATGTCTTTGTACAACCTCCAATACTATGTTCTATGTAACTGTTATACAGACATTATGGGTAGGGTATAAAGGTTGGACTAGATGGACGTATGTCTTTATACAACCTCCAATACTATGTTACTATGTAACTGTTATACAGACATTATGGGTAGGGTATAAAGGTTGGACTAGATGGAGTATGTCTTTATACAACCTCCAATACTATGTACTATGTAACTGTTATACAGAATTATGGGTAGGGTATAAAGGTTGGCTAGATGGACGTATGTCTTTATACAACCTCCAATACTATGTTACTAGTAACTGTTATACAGACATTATGGGTAGGGTATAAAGGTTGGACTAGGTGGACGTATGTCTTAACAACCTCCAATACTATGTTACTATGTAACTGTTATACAGACATTATGGTAGGGTATAAAGGTTGGACTAGATGGACCATGTCTTTATACAACCTCCAATACTATGTTACTATGTAACTGTTATACAGACATTATTGGTAGGTAGGGCATATATGGACGTATGTCTTTATACAACCTCCAATACTATGTTATATGTAACTGTTATACAGACATTAGGGTAGGGTAAAGGTTGGACTAGATGGACGTATATCTTTATACAACCTCCAATACTTGTTACTATGAATTGTTATACAGACATTATGGGTAGGGTAGGTATAAAGGTTGGACTAGATGGACATAGTCTTTATACAACCTCCAATACTATGTTACTATGGAATGTTATACAGACATTATGGGTAGGGTGGTTGGACTAGATGACGTATGTCTTTATACAACCTCCAATACTAGGTATTGAGTAACTGTTATACAGACATTATGGGTAGGTGGTATAAAGGTTGGACTAGATGGACGTATGTCTTTATACAACCTCCAATACTATGTACTAAGTAACTGTTATACAGACATTATGGGTAGGGTATAAAGGTGGACTAGATGGACGTATGTCTTTATACAATTTGTTATACAGACATTATGGGTAGGGTATAAAGGTTGGACTAGATGGACGTATGCTTTAACAACCTCAATACTATGGTTACTGAGTAACTGTTATACAGACATTATGGGTAGGGTATAAAGGTTGACTAGATGGACGTATGTCTTTATACAACTAATACTATGTTACTAAGTAACTGTTATACAGACATTATGGGTAGGGTATAAAGGTTGGACTAGATGGACGTATGTCTTTATACAAACTCCAATACTATGTTACATGTAACGTGTATACAGACATTATGGGTAGTGTATAAAGGTTGGACTAGATGGACGTATGTCTTTATACAACCTCTAATACTATGTTACTATGTAACGGTTATAGACATTATAGGTAGGATATAAAGGTGTGGAATAGATGGACGTATGTCTTTATACAAACTCCAATACTATGTTAATATACAACTGTTATACAGCATTATGGGTAGGGTATAAGGTTGGACTAGATGGAAGTAGCTTTATACAACCTCCAATACTATGTTACTATGTAACTGTTATACAGACATTATGGGTAGGGTATAAAGGTTGGACTAGATGGACGTATGTCTTATACAACGTCTAATACTATGTTACTATGTAACGGTTATAGACATTATGGGTAGGATATAAAGGTTGGACTAGATGGACGTATGTCTTTATACAAACTCCAATACTATGTTAATATAAACTGTTATACAGTCATTATGGTAGGGTATTGTCACGAACACCAGTTCGTGGGCACGTGATCTGACTAATAATCGGTATTCGCTGCCACCACTTAAGTTACGGCCTTAAAGACGCCCACCAAAACACTCTGGACTCTCACTGACTATGCAACACCCTGTCCTGGCAGCTAAATGGTTACACTACACCATTCGCTCCAGCAACTAACTGGTTAATTAGCATCAGTCCTTCACAAGCAGTCACAGAGTTAATCAGCATTACACTGCACATCCATTCAAACACATATAAACTTATCAGAGGCTAACTGAGTTCTTTAGAGCATCAAAGACAAAACTTACTACATTTACATTTAATATTCCAAAAGGTGGACAGGGCATATAATACAAAAATAAAATAAAATGTGTTACAATAAAATGACATACAATAGGTATAACAGTTATAAAAATAATAAGGATAAAAATATTCACAGACCCTATCACTAGAAGAAGTCCTGTATCCCGCGGGCAGAGAAGAAACATCAGGTCCTACAAACGGTTAGCATGTCCCCAAGTATGAACAACATTATTTGGGCTACAAGGCTTTTTAAACCATTTGATTAACCACTCCCTCCGGCTATTGCATGAGGTGGGAGTGTCTAGCAAAGTCCCAGATGTACGACTGCCAAAAGCATTCATTCCCCCCTCAGTTAGGCAGTTCCATATAAATGTAGATAGTACTTTGTATTGGGATATTGACCACATATTCCTCTCTGTATAATTATCAATTCCTCCAATACCAAACATGACTGTGTGTATCCATATTTCCCAAGATATAAAAAACTCGCCTTGGCAAGGGAATAGGGCTCCATGTGGGTATCATATTGAAGGGCCTTTGTTCCATTCATAAATATAATATGGTTCTATCTTGCACATTCCAATGCCGAATACAATTATTTACATGTAGACTGTCCTTAAAATGACTCTTAGTACCCACCAGACCCCTAGCTGAAGGAATTCCAGATGCACGGTTCGGCCCCACATTGTCTGGAAAAGGAGACCTGGTTCACTAATGTAATATAAACATAGGACTGTTCCAGAGGGGAATGGTATTTTTATTGGTCCTTTGCAAGAACTCATACCAATAGTTAAACCATTCTTACCAAGTCACTACACACTTCCTGACATAGGGTATAAAGGTTGGACTAGATGGACGTATGTCTTTATACAAACTCCGATACATGTTACTATGTAATGTATACAGATATTATGGGTAGGGTATAAAGGTTGGATTAGATGGACGTATGTCTTATAAAATCTCCAATACTATGTTACTATGTAACTGTATAACAGACATTATGGGTAGTATAAAGGTGGACTAGATGGACGTATGTCTTTATACAACCTCCAATACTATGTTACTATGTAACTGTTATACAGAACATGGGTGGGTATAAAGGTTGGACTAGATGGAAGTATGTCTTTATACAACCCAATACTATGTTACTATGTAACTGTTATACAGACATTATGGGTAAGGTATAAAGGTTGGACTAGATGGACGTATGTCTTATACAACCTCCAATACTATGTTACTATGTAACTGATAGACAGAATTAAGGTAGGGTATAAAGGTTGGACTAGATGGACGTATGTCTTTATACAACCTCCAATACTATGTTACTATGTAACTGATAGACATTATGGGGAGGGTAAAAGGTTGGACTAGATGGACGTAGTCTTTATACAACCTCCAATACTATGTTACTATGTAACTGATAGACAGACATTATGGGTAGGGTATAAGGTTGGACTAGATGGACGTATGTCTTTATAAAACCTCCAAACTATGTTACTATGTAACTGTTAATAGACATTATGGGTAGGGTTAAAGGTTGGACTAGATGGACGTATGTCTTTATACAACCTCCAATACTATGTTACTATGTAACTGTTATACAGACATTATGGGTAAGTATAAAGTGGGACTAGATGGACGTATGTCTTTATACAACCTCCATACTATGTTACTATGTAACTGATAGACAGACATTATGGGTAGGGTTAAAGGTTGGACTATGATGGACGTATGTCTTTATAAAACCTCCAAACATGTTACTATGTAACTGTTATACAGACAGGTGTAGGGTATAAAGGTGGACTAGATGGACGTATGTCTTTTACAACCTCAATACTATGTTACTATGTAACTGTTATACAGACATTATGGGTAGGGTATTAAATGGGTTGGGAATAGATGTATGTCTTTATACATCCTCCAATATTATGTTACTATGTAACTGTTATACAGACATTATGGGTAGGGTATAAAGGTTGGACTAGATGGATGTATGTCTTTATACAACCTCCAATACTATGTTACTATGTAACTGTTATACAGACATTATGGGTAGGGTATAAAGGTTGGACTAGATGGACATATGTCTTTATACAACCTCCAATACTATGTTACTATGTAACTGTTATACAGACATTATGGGTAGGGTATAAAGGTTGGACTAGATGGACGTATGTCTTTATACAACCTCCATTACTATGTTACTATGTAACTGTTATACAGACATTATGGGTAGGGTATAAAGACATACGTCCATCTAGTCCAACCTTTATACCCTACCCATAATGTCTGTATAACAGTTACATACGTATGTCTTTATACAACCTCCAATACTATGTTACTATGTAACTGTTATACAGACATTATGGGTAGGGTATAACGGTTGGACTAGATGGACGTATGTCTTTATACAACCTCCAATACTATGTCACTATGTAACTGTTATACAGACATTATGGGTAGGGTATAAAGGTTGGACTAGATGGACGTATGTCTTTATTCAACCTCAGTTACTATGTTACTATGTAACTGTTATACAGACCCCCAAATAGGAACATTATTCTAACTCTGAGATAGGCAACCAGTAGACCTTCAGATGTTTAAAAATACAACTGTTGGCATTTCTCTACCCTAACTGCAACAGCAAAAGTGAGTGAGTGAGAGAGTTTTAGATGTGTCTACTGCTATAGCATCACTTTTACACTGCCAACATACCTAGCATAAAGGCATGACTTGGTTGGGAGTTGTAGTTTCTTAACATCTGGAATGCCAAAATTCAACGTCACTGTGCTATAGCATTGGTAAATCTAGATAGCTGGGGTGTTACCCCAGTCTTTGTTTTATGTTTTAACCCAGGGGTGGAGAAATCTCTGGTAACAAATAGGCCTGGAAGTTGATACATTATAAAAGGGGATTTATTGTTTTTTGCATAATAGGTTAGGGTGGCTTATAGAGTTGTCTGTCTAGCACATTCACTCTTGGTTTAAAGGGGACTTAATCACCCCCACCCCCTTCATCATGCTCCCCTTTAAAGTATGTGGGATAAGGACTTTCAGAAATATTCCTTCACCTGTCAGGTCTAATGTCACCTTGCAAGACCAATAGGAAGACGCTCTCTGCAAGAAGCTTGTCTTCCCGTTGGCCAGATAGTGGACATTCAGCAAAGGTGGAAGTGAACCTGACAAGCGAGACATTTTTCCTTAAGTAGCATAGGTGCATCCAGGGACAAGGCATTCCAGGTAGGGGCCCAGTAATGACTTTTCAATTTTTCTTTTATGGTCCTGACTGTTAGAATGTGTGATAGCTTGTTATAGTTTGTGTGTGAGACTCTGTATGTGTTTTTAAGAGAATTGGTTGTAAGAATGTGAAAGAGTGTAGCTTTGTGTGTGATACTAGTATATGTGTGTGCAATAGTGCATAAAGTATAGTGTATATGTATGACAAAGTGTGTGAGAAAGGTGTAGATTGTGTGTTAGTGTGTTTTAGCAAGTGTTTGTGTGTATGATATAGAGAGGGGGTGTTTGTGAGATAGTGTGTATGTATGTGCATGAAATTGGTTATATTAAAAGTGTGTGTGTGATAGAAAGTGTAATTATAACATTGAGTTTGAGAGAATACATAATGGAAAAGGCCCAATGACATTATTTGTCAATATTGTAAACTTATTAATGTTTTAATTACTTTGTTTTTGTTTGAATTTTTTTTTTATTATTTGTTGCTTATTTCATCCCTGCAAGTCTTGTGTTATGGGTGGGGCTTAGGTTGACTGGGCAGGGCTATGGGTGAGGTTACAGTGGGGTGGAGCAGGTCACCTGTCAATCAGAGGACATTGGGAGGTACGAAGTTGCTGGCTTCTAACTTTTTGTAGCTGGCTCCTAAATATTTGGATGATTTGTCCAGCCCTTATATAGAGACCGCAGTTTCTCTTTAAAACTAAATACATAATATATGGTAGATGAGACAACCAGCCAATAACCCTCTAATGATTGGATCTGCAAAAAAAACCCCAACAAACTTTATATGGTCAACTTAAACAGCATTGTAAATTGATATTTATTCATTTTTTTGCAATGTCCTATTGGGAAACACATTTACACTTTACACACAAATTTTTTTAGGCAAACAATTTTACAAGCAGCAAAAAGCTAACAAGGTATGTTCATCTTTCACCATTAATAATTTAGCACGAGGGAGAAATGTAATCAGTGGCCAGAGAGGACAAAAGCTGGAAAATCATCAATACTTGACTAATCCTATTTTATTCAATGAGGTTTGCCGATTTATAGTAATTTATGACCATTAATTGCCACTGTCCTCCTGTGAGCAAATAGTGATGCTGGTAATGTTAACATAGAGTAAGGGAAGGAAGGTGAAGTGTCAGGAGTATTTGGGAGATACAGGCGATTCCTGCTTACCCGCTAACACGATTCTTTGTTTTTAATGATTCACTTGGTAATATGTATTTACCTAAATTCTCCTGTGAAGGGTGGTGTACAAGTAAATCACCTGCTCACTGGGAACACAATTTACTATTTATAGTGAAGCAGAAGATTCATTTTAATTCGTTTTATTCTAACATATGCATTTGTGTAAGAAAAGGTTTACATTAGAGATTTTTTTTCTTATATTATGTTGAAGAGAAAGTGTTTTCACTGTGTGGATTGGCTGGTGTTGTCGAAGGTTGCTCATAAGAGAGAATTCTTTCCCACATTCTATACAAGAGAAAGGTTTCTCCCCTGTGTGGATTCGCTGGTGTTGTTGAAGATTGCTGTTTTGATAGAATTCTTTTCCACATTCTGTACATGAAAATGGTTTCTCTCCTGTGTGAATTCTCTGGTGTGAAAAAAGGCATTGCTTAAAAGTAAACCTTTTCCCACATTCTGTACATGAAAAGGGTTTCTCCCCTGTGTGGATTCTCTTGTGTATTTGAAGCTGGGACTTTTGAGTGAATTTTTTCCCACATTCTGTAAAGGTTTTTCTCCTGTATGGATTCTTTGGTGAGAAAGGCGTTGCTTGCTAGAGAATGTTTTCTCACATTCTGTACAGGCGAAAGGGTTCTCCCCTGTGTGGATGCTTTGGTGAGTAAGAAGATATTGCTTGCTAGAAAACGTTTTCTCACATTTTGTACAAGAGAAAAGATTCTCCCTTGTGTGAATGCTTTGGTGGGAAAGTAGGTATTGCTTCCTAGAGAATTTTTTCCCACATTCTGTACAGGCAAAAGGTTTCTCTGCAGTGTGGATGCTTTGGTGAGTAAGAAGGTATTGCTTCCTGGAGAATGTTTTCTCACATTCTGAACAAGAGAAATGTTTCTCCCCTGTGTGGATGGTTTGGTGAGTAACAAGGTATTGCTTCCTAGAAAATGTTTTCCCACAATCTGTACAAAAGAATGGTTTCTCTCCTGTGTGGATGGTTTGGTGAGAAGCAAGGGCTTGTCTTCTAGAAAATATTTTCTCACAATCTGTACAACTAAATGGTTTATTACCTGTGTGGATTTGCTGATGCCGTTGGAAGTGGCTTTTTTTAGAGAATTTTTTCCCACATTCTGTACAACAGAAAGCCTTCTCCCTAGTGTGGATTCGCTGGTGTAAAAGGTCTTGCTTAAAAGTAAAACTTTTCATATACTCCATACTAGAGAAAGGTTCCTTCCCCGTATGGATATGCCCCTGTCTTTTAAGGAGACACTTTTCAAAGGATTTCCCCCCACATTCTGTATAAGAGAAAGATTTGTCCCTTCCATAATCTGCAAATATAAAAATGCTTCTCCCCTGTGTTGATCTTCTGATGTTCTTGCAGGTTCTCCTTAGAAGTTTTCTCATGTTCTTGACATGTGAATATGTTTCTTTGTTTCTCAGTCTGTTGATGAGAGGATTGAGGGATCTTTGTGTTGAATTTCTCCCCACACTCAGTGTAATGATGGGAATTCTCTCCGACCATCTGATCTCTTGGGGATAATATTTCCTTGGCTGTACCCAGTGTATTAGGGGAACCACTGGATTTAGGACCTTGACTGTCCAAACTCTCCTGTTCACGGACGCAATTATCTAAATGAATAAAAACAAAGTAACAACAATATATTTAATAAAAAATTATAAAGATATATAAAACATTTTGCTTTGTTTATCGGATTAATAGAATAGTGCTGAACAAAATGTATTGAAAAGTGAGAGGAAGAGAATGTAAATGGGTCTAGAGGAAGATATTAAGTAAGTAAAAACATTAGTTACATAGTATTGGAGGTTATATAAAGACATATGTCCATCTAGTCCATCCTTTATACCCTACCCATAATGTCTGTATAACAGTTACATAGTAACATAGTATTGGAGGTTGTATAAAGACATACGTCCATCTAGTCCAACCTTTATACCCTACCCATAATGTCTGTATAACAGTTATATAGTAACATAGTATTGGAGGTTGTATAAAGACATACGTCCATCTAGTCCAACCTTTATACCCTACCCATAATGTCTGTATAACAGTTCATACACTAGTATTGGAGTTGTATAAAGACATACGTCCATCTAGTCAACCTTTATACCCCCCATAATGTCTGTATAACAGTTACATAGTAACATAGTATTGGAGGTTGTATAAAGACATACGTCCATCTAGTCCACCCTTTATACCCTACCCATAATGTCTGTATAACAGTTACATAGTAACATAGTATTGGGTTGTATAAAGACATACGTCCATCTAGTCCAACCTTTTACCCTACCCATAATGTCTGTATAACAGTTACATAGTAACATAGTATTGGAGGTTAATAAAGACATACGTCCATCTAGTCCACCTTTATACCCTACCCATAATGTCTGTATAACAGTTACATAGTAACATAGTATGGAGGTTGTATAAAGACATACGTCCACCTAGTCCAACCTTTATACCCTCACCCATAATGTCTGTTAACAGTTACACATTAACATAGTATTGGAGGTTGTTAAAGACATGTGCATCTAGTCCACCTTTATACCCTACCCATAATGTCGTATAACGTTACATAGTAACATATATGGAGGTTGTATAAAAACATACGTCTATTTAGTCCAACCTTTATACCTACCCATAATGTCTGTATAACAGTTACATAGTAACATAGTATTGGAGGTTGTATAAAGACATACGTCCATCTAGTCCAACCTTTATACCCTACCCATAATGTCTGTATAACAGTTACATAGTAACATAGTATTGGAGGTTGTATAAAGACATACGTCCGTCTAGTCAACCTTTATACCCTACCCATAATTGTCTGTATAACAGTTACATAGTAACAATAGTCTTGGAGGTTGTATAAAGACATACGTCCGTCTAGTCCAACCTTTATACCTACCCATAATGTCTGTATACAGTTACATAGTAACATAGTATTGGAGGTTGTATAAGACATACTTCCATCTATTCCAACCTTTATACCCTACCCAAATGTCTGTTACAGTTACATAGTAACATAGTATTGGAGGTTGTATAAAGCCTACGTCCATCTATGTCTGTAATCACATTACATAGTAACACATATTATTGGAGGTTGTATAAGACATCATCCATCTAGTCCAACCTTTATACCCTACCCATAATGTCTGTATAACAGTTACATAGTACATAGTATTGGAGGTTGTATAAAGACATACGTCCATCTAGTCCAACCTTTTAAACCTACCCATAATGTCTGTATAACAGATACATAGTAACTAGTATTGGAGGTTGTATAAAGACATACGTCCATCTATGTCTTTAACAGTTACATGTAACATAGTATTGGAGGTTGTATAAACATACGTCCATCTAGTCCAACCTTTATACCCTACCCATAATGTCTGTATAACAGTTACATAGTAACATAGTATTGGAGGTTGTATAAAGACATACGTCCATCTAGTCCAACCTTTATACCCTACCCATAATGTCTGTATAACAGTTACATAGTAACATAGTATGGAGGTTGTAAAAGACATACGTCCATCTAGTCCAACCTTTATACCCTACCATAATGTCTGTATAACAGTTACATAGTAACATAGTATTGGAGGTTGTAAAAGACATACGTCCATCATGTCCAACCTTTACACCCACCCATAATGTCTGTATAACAGTTACATAGTAACTAGTATTGGAGGTTGTATAAAGAACTACGTCCATCTAGTCCAACCTTTAACCCTACCCATAATGTCTGTATAACAGTTACATAGTAACATAGTATTGGAGGTTGTATAAGACATACGTCCATCTAGTCCAACCTTTAACCCTACCCATAATGTCTGTATAACAGTTACATAGTAACATGTATTGGGGTTGTAATAAGACATACGTCCTCTAGTCCAACCTTATACCCTACCCATAATGTCTGTATAACAGTTACATAGTAACATAGTATTGGAGGTTTGATAAAGACATACGTCCATCTAGTCCAACCTTTATACCCTACCCATAATGTCTGTATAACAGTTACATAGTAACATAGTATTGGAGTTGTATAAAGACATACGTCCATCTAGTCCAACCTTTATACCTACCCATAATGTCTGTATACAGTTCATAGTAACATAGTATTGGAGGTTGTATAAAGACATACGTCCATCTAGTCCAACCTTTATACCCTACCCATAAGGTCTGTATAACAGTTACATAGTAACATAGTATTGGAGGTTGTATAAAGACATTCGTCCATCTAGTCCAACCTTTATACCCTACCCATAAGGTCTGTATAACAGTTACATAGTAACATAGTATTGAGGTTGTATAAAGACATACGTCCATCTAGTCCACCTTTATACCCTACCCATAATGTCTGTATACAGTTCATAGTAACATAGTATTGGAGGTTGTATAAAGACATACGTCCATCTAGTCCAACCTATATCCCTACCATAATGTCTGTATACAGTTACATAGTAATAGTATTGGAGGTTTTATAAAGACATACTTCCATCTAGTCCAACCTTTATACCCTACCACTAATGTCTGTATAAGTTACATAGTAACATAGTATTGGAGGTTGTATAAAGACATACGTCCATCTAGTCCAACCTTTATACCCTACCCATAATGTCTGTAAACAGTTACCATAGTACAAAGTATTGGAGGTTGTTAAAGACATACGTCCACTCGTCCAACCTTTATACCCTACCCATAATGTCTGTATAACAGTTACATATAGTAACATAGTATTGGAGGTTGTATAAAGACAATACGTCCATCTAGTCCAACCTTTTACCCTACCCTAATGTCTGTATAACAGTTACATAGTAACATAGTATTGGAGGTTGTATAAAGACATACGTCCTCTAGTCCAACCTTTATACCCTACCCATAATGTCTGTATAAGTTACATAGTAACATAGTATTGGAGGTTGTATAAGACATACGTCCCTAGTCCAACCTTTATACCCTACCCATAATGTCTGTATAAACGTTACATAGTAACATAGTATTGAGGTTGTATAAAGACATACGTCCATCTAGTCCAACCTTTATACCCTACCCATAATGTCTGTTAACAGTTACATAGTAACATAGATTGGAGGTTGTATAAAGACATACGTCCATCATCCAACCTTTATACCCTACCCATAATGTCTGTATAACAGTTACATAGTAACATAGTATTGGAGGTTGTATAAAGACATCGTCCATCTACTAAACCTTTATACCCAACCCATAATGTCTGTATAACAGTTACATAGTAAATAGTATTGGAGGTTGTAAAAGACATACGTCCATCAGTCCAACCTTTTACCCTACCCTAATGTCTGTATAACATTTACATAGTAACATAGTATTGGAGGTTGTATAAAGACATACGTCCATCTAGTCCAACCTTTATACCCTACCCATAATGTCGTATACAGTTACTTAACATAGTATTGGAGGTTGTATAAAGACATACGTCCATCTATGTCCTGTATAAACAGTTACATAGTAACATAGTATGGAGGTTGTATAAAACATACTCCATCTAGTCCAACCTTTATACCCTACCCATAATGTCTGTATAAACAGTTACATAGTAACATAGTATTGGAGGTTGTATAAAGACATACGTCCATCTAGTCCAACCTTTATACCTACCCATAATGTCTGTATAACATTACATAGTAACATAGTATTGGAGGTGTATAAAGACATAGTCATCTAGTCCAACCTTTATACCTACCCATATGCTGTATAACAGTTACATAGTAACATAGTATTGGAGGTTGTAAAGACATACGTCCATCTTGTCTGTATAACAGTTGACTAGTAACATAGTATTGGAGTTGTATAAGACATACTCCATCTAGTCCAACCTTTATACCCTACCCATAATGTCTGTATAACAGTTAATAGTAACATAGTATTGGAGGTTGTATAAAGACATACGTCCTCTAGTCCAACCTTTATACCCTACCCATAATGTCTGTATAACAGTACATAGTAACATAGTTGGAGGTTGTATAAAGACATACGTCCTCTAGTCCAACCTTATCCCCTACCCATAAGGTCTGTATACAGTTACATAGTAATATAGTATTGGAGGTTGTATAAAGACATACTTCCATCGTCCAACCTTTATACCCTACCCATAATGTCTGTATACAGTTACATAGTAACATAGTATTGGAGGTTGTATAAAGACATACCGTCCATCTAGTCCAACCTTATACCCTACCCATAATGTCTGTATAACAGTTACATAGTAACATAGTATTGGAGGTTGTATAAAGACATACGTCCCATCTATGTCTGTATAACAGTTACATAGTAACATAGTATTGGAGGTTGTATAAAGACATACATCCATCTAGTCCAACCTTTATACCCTACCCATAATGTCTGTATAACAGTTACATAGTAACATAGTATTGGAGTTTTGTATAAAGACATACGTCCTCTAGTCCAACCTTATACCCTACCCATAATGTCTGTATAACAGTTACATAGTAACATAGTTTGGAGGTTGTATAAAGACATACGTCCTCTAGTCCAACCTTTTACCTACCCAATGTCTGTATAACAGTTCACTAGTAACATAGTATTGGAGGTTGTATAAAGACTACGTCCATCTAGTCCAACCTTTATACCCTACCCATAATGTCTGTATAACAGTTACATAGTAACATAGTATTGGAGGTTGTATAAAGACATACGTCCATCTAATGTCTGTATAACAGTTACATAGTAACATAGTATTGGAGGTTGTATAAAGACATACGTCCATCTAGTCCAACCTTTATACCCTACCCATAATGTTGTATAACAGTTACATAGTAACATAGTATTGGAGGTTGTATAAGACATACGTCCATCTAGTCCAACCTTTTACTACCCATAATGTCTGTATACAGTACATAGTAACATAGTATTGGAGGTTGTAAAGACATACGTCCATCTATGTCTGTATAACAGTTACATAGTAACAGTATTATGGAGGTTGTATAAAGCAATACGTCCTCTAGTCCAACCTTTATACCCTACCCATAATGTCTGTATAACAGTTACATAGTAACATAGTATTGGAGGTTGTATAAAGACATACGTCCATCTAGTCCAACCTTTATCCCTACCACCTACCATATGTCTGTATAAACTTACAATAGTAACATAGTATTGGAGGTTGTAAAAGAACTACGTCCATCTAGTCCAACCTTTATACCCTACCCATAATGTCTGTATAACAGTTACATAGTAACATAGTATTGGAGGTTGTAAGACATACGTCCATCTGTCCAACCTTTATACCCTACCCATAATGTCTGTATAACAGTTACATGTAACATAGTATTGGAGGTTGTATAAAGACATACGTCCATCTAGTCCAACATTTACACCCAACCCATAATGTCTGTCTAACAGTTACATAGTAACATAATTGGAGGTTTTATAAAGACATACGTCCATCTAGTCCAACCTTAACACCCTACCCTAATGTCTGTATAACAGTTACATAGTAACATAGTATTGGAGGTTGTATAAAGACATACGTCCATCTAGTCCAACCTTTAACCCTACCCATAAGGTCTGTATAACAGTTACATAGTAACATAGTATTGAGGTTGTATAAAGACATACGTCCATCTAGTCCAACCTTTAACCCTACCCATAATGTCTGTATAACAGTTACATAGTAACATAGTATTGGAGGTTGTATAAGACATACGTCCATCTAGTCCAACCTTGTTTTATTTACCCTACCCATAATGTCTGTATAACAGTTACATAGTAACATAGTATTGGAGGTTGTATAAAGACATACGTCCATCTAGTCCAACCTTTATACCCTACCCATTATGTCTGTATAACAGTTACATAGTAACATAGTATTGGAGGTTGTCTAAAGACATACGTCCATCTAGTCCAACCTTTATACCCTACCCATAATGTCTGTATAACAGTACACAGTAACATAGTATGAGGTTGTATAAAGACATACGTCCATCTAGTCCAACCTTTATACCCTACCCTAATGTCTGTTAACAGTTACACAGTAACATATATTGGGTTGTATAAAACATACGTCATCTATTCCACCTTTATACCCTACCCATAATGTCTGTATAACAGTTACATAGTAACTAATATTGGAGGTTGTATAAAGACATACGTCTCTTCTCCAACCTTTATACCCTCCCATAATGTCTGATAACAGTTACATATTAACATAGTATTGGAGGTTGTATAAAGACATACGTCCATCTAGTCCAACCTTTATACCCTACCCATAATGTCTGTATAACAGTTACATAGTAACATAGTATTGGAGGTTGTATAAAGACATACGTCCATCTAGTCCAACCTTTATACCCTACCCATAATGTCTGTATAACAGTTACAATAGTAACATAGTTTGGAGGTTGTATAAAGACATACTCCATCTATCCAACCTTTATACCCTACCCATAATGTCTGTATAACAGTTACATAGTAACATAGTATTGGAGGTTGTATAAAGACATACGTCCATCTAGTCCACCTTTATACCCTACCCATAATGTCTGTATAACAGTTACATAGTAACATAGTATGGAGGTTGTATAAAGACATACGTCCATCTATGTCTGTTATAACAGTTACATAGTAACATAGTATTGGAGGTTGTATAAGACATACGTCCATCTAGTCCACCTTTATACCCTACCCATAATGTCTGTATAACAGTTCATAGTACATAACAGTATTGAGTTGTATAAAGACATACGTCCATCTAGTCCAACCTTTATACCTACCCATAATGTCTGTATAACAGTTACATAGTAACATAGTATTGGAGGTTGTATAAAGACATACATAGTCCATCTATGTCTTATAACAGTTACATAGTAACATATTATTGGAGGTTGTATAAGACATACGTCCATCTAGTCCAACCTTTATACCCTACCCATAATGTCTGTATAACAGTTACATAGTAACATAGTATTGGAGGTTGTATAAAGACATACGTCCATCTAGTCCAACCTTTATACCCTACCCATAATGTCTGTATAACAGTTACATTATAACATAGTATTGGAGGTTGTACAAGACATCACGTCCATCTAGTCACCTTTATACCCTACCCATAATGTCTGTATAACAGTTACTAGTAACATATATTGGAGGTTGTATAAGACATACGTCCATCTAGTCCAACCTTTACAACCCACCCATAATGTCTGTATAACAGTTACATAGTAACATAGTATTGGAGGTTGTATAAAGACATACGTCCACTAGTCCAACCTTTAACCCTACCCATAATGTCTGTATAACATTTACATAGTAACATAGTATTGGAGGTTGTATAAAGACATATCGTCCATCTAGTCCAACCTTTAACACCCTACCCATAATGTCTGTATAACAGTTACATAGTAACATAGTATTGGAGGTTGTATAAAGACATACATCGTCCATCTAGTCCAACCTTATACCCTACCCATAATGTCTGTATAACAGTTACATAGTAACATAGTATTGGAGGTTGTATAAAGACTACGTCCATCTAGTCCAACCTTTATACCCTACCCATAATGTCTGTATAACAGTTACATAGTAACATAGTATTGGAGGTTGTATAAAGACATACGTCCATCTAGTCCAACCTTTATACCTACCCATATGTCTGTATAACAGTTACATAGTAACATAGTATTGGAGGTTGTATAAGACATACGTCCATCTAGTCCAACCTTTAACCCTACCCATAATGTCTGTATAACAGTTACATAGTAACATAGTATTGAGGTTGTATAAAGACATTACGTCCATCTAGTCCAACCTTTATACCCTACCCATAATGTCTGTATAACAGTTACATAGTAACATAGTTGGAGGTTGTATAAAGACATACGTCCATCTACCAACCTTTATACCCTACCCTAATGTCTGTATACAGTTACATAGTAACATAGTATTGGAGGTTGTATAAAGACATACGTCCATCTAGTCCAACCTTTATACCCTACCATAATGTCTGTATAACAGCTACATAGTAACATAGTATTGGGGGTTGTATAAAGACATACGTCCATCTAGTCCAACCTTTATACCCTACCCATAGTCTGTATAAGTTACATAGTAACATAGTATTGGAGGTTGTATAAAGACATATGTCCATCTAGTCCTACCTTTATACCCTACCCATAGTCTGTATAACAGTTACATAGTAACATAGTATTGGAGGTTGTATAAAGACATACGTCCATCTAGTCCAACCTTTATACCCTACCCATAATGTCTGTATACAGTTACATAGTAACATAGTATTGGAGGTTGTAATAAAGACATACGTCCATCTAGTCCAACCTTTATACCCTACCCATAATGTCTTGTATAACAGTTACATAGTAACATAGTATTGAGGTTTATAAGACATACGTCCATCTAGTCCAACCTTTATACCCTACCCATAAGTCTGTATAAGTTACATAGTAACATAGTATTGGAGGTTGTATAAAGACATACGTCCATCTAGTCCAACCTTTATACCCTACCCATAATGTCTGTATACAGTTACATAGTACATAGTATTGGAGGTTGTTAAAGACATACGTCCATCTAGTCCAACTTTATACCCTACCCATAATGTCTGTCTAACAGTTACATAGTAACATAGATTGGAGGTTGTATAAGACTACGTCCATCTATCCAACCTTTATACCCTACCCATAATGTCTGTATAACAGTTACATAGTAACATAGTATTGGAGGTTGTATAAAGACATACGTCCATCTATCCAACCTTTATACCCTACCCATAATGTCTGTATAACGTTACATAGTAATATAGTTTGGAGGTTGTATAAGACATACGCCCCTCCAACCTTATCCCTACCCAAATGTCTGTATAACGTTACAAGTAACATAGTATTGGAGGTTGTATAAAGACATACGTCCATCTAGTCCAACCTTTATACCCTACCCATAATGTCTGTATAACATTTACATAGTAACATAGTATTGGAGGTTGTATAAGACATACGTCCATCTATGTCTGTATAACAGTAAATAGTACATAGTATTGGAGGTGTATAAAGACATACATCCATCTAGTCCAACCTTTATACCCTACCCATAATGTCTGTATAAACAGTTACATTAACATAGTATTGGAGGTTGTATAAAGACATACGTCCATCTAGTCCAACCTTTATAACCTACCCATAATGTCTGTATAACAGTTACATAGTAACATAGTATTGGAGGTTGTATAAAGACATACGTCCATCTAGTCCAACCTTTATACCTTACCCATAATGTCTGTATAACAGTTACATAGTAACATAGTATTGGAGGTTGTATAAAGACATACGTCCATCTATGTCTGTATAACAGTTTACATAGTAACATAGTATTGGAGGTTGTATAAAGACATACATCCATCTAGTCCACCTTTATACCCTACCCATAATGTCTGTATAACAGTTAAATAGTAACATAGTATTGAGGTTGTATAAAGACATACGTCCTCTAGTCCAACCTTTATACCCTACCCATAATGTCTGTATAACATTACATAGTAACATAGTTTGGAGGTTGTATAAAGACATACGTCCATCTAGTCCAACCTTTATACCCTACCCATAATGTCTGTAATACAAGTTACATAGTAATAAGTATTGAGGTTGTATAAAGACATACGTCCATCAGTCCAACCTTTATACCCTACCATAATGTCTGTATAACAGTTACATAGTAACATAGTATTGGAGGTTGTATAAAGACATACGTCCATCTAGTCCAACCTTTATACCCTACCCATAATGTCTGTATAACAGTTACATAGTAAACTAGTATTGGAGGTTGTATAAAGACATACGTCCATCTATGTCTGTATAACATTTACATAGTAACATAGTATTGGAGGTTGTATAAAGACATACGTCCATCTAGTCCAACCTTTATACCCTACCCATAATGTCTGTATAACAGTTACATAGTACATAGTATTGGAGGTTGTATAAAGACATACGTCCGTCTAGTCCAACCTTTATACCCTACCCATAATGTCTGTATAACAGTTACATAGTAACATAGTCTTGGAGGTTGTATAAAGACATACGTCCGTCTAGTCCAACCTTTATACCCTACCCATAATGTCTGTATAACAGTTACATAGTAACATAGTATTGGAGGTTGTATAAAGACATACGTCCGTCTAGTCCAACCTTTATACCCTACCCATAATGTCTGTATAACAGTTACATAGTACATGTATTGGAGGTTGTATAAAGACATACGTCCATCCTATGTCTGTGATAACAGTTACATAGTAACATAGTATTGGAGGTTGTATTAAGACATACATCCATCTAGTCCAACCTTTATACCCTACCCATAATGTCTGTATAACAGTTACATAGTAACATAGTATTGGAGGTTGTATAAAGACATACGTCCATCTAGTCCAACCTTTATAACGTACCCATAATGTCTGTATAACAGATACATAGTAACATAGTATTGGAGGTTGTATAAAGACATACGTCCATCTATGTCTGTATAACAGTTACATAGTAACATAGTATTGGAGGTTGTATAAGACATACGTCCATCTAGTCCAACCTTATAACCTACCCATAATGTCTGTATAACAGTTACATAGTACATAGTATTGGAGTGTTGTAAAGACATACGTCCATCTAGTCCAACCTTTATACCCTACCCATAGTCTGTATAACATTTTACATAGTACATAGTTTGGAGGTTGTACAAAGACATACGTCCATCTAGTCCACCTTTATACCCTACCCATAATGTCTGTATAACAGTTACTAGTAACTAGTATTGGAGGTTGTACAAAGACATACGTCCATCTAGTCCAACCTTATACCCACCCTAATGTCTGTATAACAGTTACATAGTAACATAGTATTGGAGGTTGTATAAAGACAATACGTCCATCTAGTCCAACCTTACACCCACCCATAATGTCTGTATACAGTTACATAGTAACATAGTATTGGAGGTTGTATAAAGACATACGTCCATCTAGTCCAACCTTTACACCCTACCCATAATGTCTGTATAACAGTTACATAGTAACATAGTATTGGAGGTTGTATAAAGACATACGTCCATCTAGTCCAACCTTTATACCCTACCCATAATGTCGTATAACAGTTACATAGTAACATAGTATTGGAGGTTGTATAAAGACATACGTCCATCTAGTCTCAACCTTTATACCCTACCCAAATGTCTGTATAACAGTTACATAGTAACATGTATGGAGGTTGTATAAAGACATACGTCCATCTAGTCCAACCTTTATCCCTACCCATAATGTCTGTATAACAGTTACATAGTACATAGTATTGGAGGTTGTATAAAGACATACGTCCATCTAGTCCACCTTTATACCCTACCCATATGTCTGTTAAGTTACATAGTAACATAGTATTGGAGGTTGTATAAAGCATACGTCCATCTAGTCCAACCTTTATACCCTACCCATATGTCTGTTAACAGTTACATAGTAACATAGTATTGGAGGTTGTAAAAGACATACCCATCTAGTCCAACATTTATACCCTACCCATAATGTCTGTCTAACAGTTACATAGTAACATAGATTGGAGGTTGTATAAACATAGTCCATCTACTCCAACCTTTATACCCTACCCATAATGTCTGTAACAGTTACATAGTAACATAGTATTGGAGGTTGTATAAAGACAACGTCCATCTATCCAACCTTTATACCCTACCCATAATGTCTGTATAAGTTACATAGTAATATAGTATTGGAGGTTGTATAAAGACATACGTCTATCCAGTCCAACCTTTATACCCTACCCATAAGTCTGTTAACAGTTACATAGTAACATAGTATTGGGGTTGTTAAAGACATACGTCCATCTAGTCCAACCTTTATACCCTACCCATAATGTCTGTATAACAGTTACATAGTAACATAGTATTGGAGGTTGTTAAAGACATACGGTCCATCTATGTCTGTATAACAGTTACATAGTACATAGTATTGGAGGTTGTATAAAGACATCTCCATCTAGTCCAACCTTTATACCCTACCCATAATGTCTGTATAACAGTTACTAGTAACATAGTATTGGAGGTTGTATAAAGACATACGTCCATCTAGTCCAACCTTTATAACCTACCCATAATGTCTGTAAACAGTTACATAGTAACAAGTATTGGAGGTTGTATAAAACATAGGTCCATCTAGTCCAACCTTTATACCTACCCATAATGTCTGTATAACAGTTACATAGTAACATAGTATTGGAGGTTGTATAAAGACATACGTCCATCTGTCCAACCTTTATACCCTACCCATAATGTCTGTATAACAGTTACATAGTAACATATGTATGGAGGTTGTATAAAGACATACGTCCATCTAGTCCAACCTTTATACCCTACCCATAATGTCTGTTAACAGTTACATAGTAACATAGTATTGAGGTTGTATAAAGACACGTCCGTCTAGTCCAACCTTTAACCCTACCCATAATGTCTGTATAACAGTTACATAGTGACATAGTATTGGAGGTTGTATAAAGACGTCCGTCCATCTAGTCCAACCTTTATACCCTACCCATAATGTCTGTATAACAGTTACATAGTAACATAGTATTGGAGGTTGTATAAAGACATACGTCCATCTAGTCCAACCTTTATACCCTACCCATAATGTCTGTATAACAGTTACATAGTAACATAGTATTGGAGGTTGTATAAAGACTACTCCATCTATCCAACCTTTATACCCTACCCATAATGTCTGTATAACAGTACATAGTAACTAGTATTGGAGGTTGTATAAGACATACTCCATCTAGTCCACCTTTATACCCTACCCATAATGTCTGTAAACGGTTACATAGTAACATAGTATTGGAGTTGTATATAGACATACGTCCATCTAGTCCAACCTTATACCCTACCCTAATGCTGTATAACGTTACATAGTAACATAGTATTGAGGTGTATATAGACATACGTCCATCTAGTCCAACCTTTATACCCTACCCATAAGTCTGTATAACAGTTACATAGTAACATAGTATTGGAGGTTGTATAAAGACATACGTCCATCTAGTCCGACCTTTATACCCTACCCTAATGTCTGTTAACAGTTACATAGTAACATAGTATTGAGGTTGTATAAAGACTTACGTCCTGCTAGTCCAACCTTTACACCCTCCCCTAATGTCTGATAACAGTTATTACTAGTGAATAGTATTGGAGGTTTATAAGACGTACGTCCATCTAGTCCAACCTTTATACCCTACCCATAATGTCTGTTAACAGTTACATAGTAACTATTATGGAGGTTTGTATAAAGACATACATCCATCTAGTCCAACCTTATAACCCTACCCATAATGTCTGTATAACGTTACATAGTAACATAGTATTGGAGGTTGTATAAAGACATAGTCCATCTAGTCCAACCTTTATACCCTACCCATAATGTCTGTATAACGGTTACATAGTAACATGTATTGGAGGTTGTATATAGACATACGTCCATCTAGTCCAACCTTTATACCCTCCCCATAACGTGTGATACAGTTACATAGTAACTAGTATTGGAGGTTGTATAAGACAACGTCCATCTGTCCACCTTTATACCCTACCCATAATGTCAGGTAATCCAAAGAAGTAATCCTGCACAACACCTACATACAGAATAGTAACAACATGCTGGGTGCTCATGGCTGACTGAGGCAAATAGTCACGAATATACAAATTGTATTGAAGCCACGCACACCGACTTGAGTAGTCCTGTGTATTTTATGCATCATACACAGGTACATCAAGTGACTTTTCGGTAACAGAGTACCTTCTTCAGACAAAATATTTATTACAATGAAACTTTAAAAAGAGAAACCTTATATAGACCCAGGAAGTGTGTCTTTAGTGACACCTAGAGGAAAAAACCATCAATTACACCACCACATAAATATAATATACACCATAAAACAGTATTAGCAAAAATAGAAAAAGATAAAAGTTAAAAGTTAAACCAGTATCAAAAATCATCTTTGGGCAGGAAACAGGATAATCCAAGTTGGAATTAAACCCTTAGGGAATAAAATCCAAGGTAAATATCCAAAAGGATTCTGCAAATAGCAGCGATTGTCTGTCCCCCCCTCTGGATGGTTGGGAAATATGGTCAATAACCATTCCTTTAAGATCAGCTATCGAGTGCTTAAGTTCGACAAAGTGTGTAGCTACAGGAGTGTCCTCATATTTAACTTTACAGCATCAGTACACTCTTGGGACCTTGTAAGCAAGCTTAATGTCGCTTCTATGGCGTTGCATTCTCTTCTTGAATGGTCCAATGGTCTTACCTATGTAATAAGAGAGCAAGGGCATTTCAATAAATAAATACAAAATTCCGTAAGACAGTTAAAATACCCCCTGATCTTAAAACTCTTGCCAGAGTATGGGTGGCTAAAAGAGGGTCCTGTTATCAAAGAATTGCATACATTACAGTTACAACATCTAAAGCACCCTTTTTGTTGGAGAAGGAAAATGGCATTTTCTTGTATTTAGATATAGGGTCTGCTTGTATTAGTTTAGAGTACAAGAAGGGCCTTTTTTATATACATCTCGGCTTTAATTTAGTTTCATCAGCCATATTCGGATCCCCAGCGATAACTGGCCAATATTTATCAAGGTTGGATCTAATGATATGGGATTTGGTGTTAAATTTTTGTACAAATGGAACCCCCATCATTTCCTTAGATTTCTTTCTAGGGAGTTTAGCCTCCATTTTGGCCTTAGCAACTAAAGCTTCCGGGTAGTTACGGGCCAAAAATTTTTTTGTCATGATCTCCAATTGGTGATCAGCGTCCTGGGCATTATTACAAATGCTTACCACTCTAGTGAATTGCGATTTAGGAAGGCCTCTGATCCATGGGGGGGATGAAAACTCTGACCCGATAATATGGTATTGCGGTCAGTAGGTTTGACAAACAAGGAAGTTTGAAAAACACCCTCCTGTTTTTTTATCTGTACATCAAGAAAATTAATAACATGAGAAGAAATATTAGCAGTGTACACAATCTTATTGTCCAAGCTGTTAAGATTTCGATTTTGGAACTAAAGAGACTAAAGAGAAAACATATTGAATTAAGATTACATGGCATGACATTATCTGAGTATTTTAAAGTGAAACGCATTCCCAGAGGGTTTCGAATTACTAATCAACCCACGATTGGGAGAAGTAATAAAGCATTCTGCGAACGCTGGTGTGCTGTGCTTAATAAATGTTCCTTTGATCTCATGCTTCTTGTAATTGATGAAGTCCGTTTACAGCTTGATCGACTGACCACTGAAATCACCAAGATGGAGGATATCGTAACAAAAATTGAAGACCCTGATAAAACTGATCAACTCAAGTTACTAGATGAACAAATGGAAAAATTTGCAAATGATCTTAAACAATACAAAAGAAATAAATATCGACGTGTCTGTACCGATTATACTGAAGGGACTGTCTATGGCTGGCTGACAGGTAACACGCGGAGTATGTTTACGCGGTTACCTTGGCAACGCTCCCGGCCACAACGCCGTAAACCAATCTCTAAGCGTCCCGGCAAGCAATCCAGCACTGAGGTGTGTACCGAGGACTCTACCAGTACGGACTCTGACCCTTCCGTACATATCAATACCTCGCGAGTATTGACTCGCTCCGTGGCACAGAAAGAGAACTCTGCTGTTCCTTTTTTAGGCGGAAGACCCGGACCCGACGGGGTAAGAAGAAAAAATATCTCCGAGCTAAACAAGGGACGGAACAAGTAGTTTTCAACCTGTCCTCCCACGATCTATCGGTGAGTGAATTGTCTCTGCTTAATCATGGTTTGTCTTTTCAATACACGAACTACTTCAATGCCTTTGAATACGAGGTTGATCTGTTTAAGTTGGAAAGGGCACTTAAACTTAAGGAGTTTTTTAAAGATAAAACCCCTAATTGTCCTGTTACTTCATTTCCATTTAAACTTAAAAGCAAATTTATCCCCTCTGGCATATATGGTGGTATTGATCAATTTATCAAACTCATGAGACACAATATACCTGAGCAACATTCACATCACAATAACAATCTCTCCAAGTCAGAATTGCTTGCCTTAAAATCGCTTAGCCAAAATACTTCGCTGATAATAAAACCGGCAGACAAAGGCGGTGGGATTGTTATCCTTGACTATGAATTCTACAGTAAGAGTATGCATGATCATCTCATGACAGCAGGTGCCTATACCAAACTAAATAGAGATCCATCTTTTTCTATTGCGACTCAATTAAAGAATCTTTTAGATATAGCACTCAGCCACCTATGGATCGATCAAAGTACTTATGATTTTTTGTTTGAATCTAATCCACGAAAACCAGTCCTGTACGGACTTCCTAAAATTCACAAAGACTCAGTTAATCCTCCATTTCGTCCGATTGTTTCATCTGTTGGCTCTATTACTCAGTCTCTTTCATCTTTTTGTGATTTTTTTCTTAAGCCTTTAGTACAAGATCTCCCCTCTTATTTAAAAGACACTGGTGATTTTCTGCAAAAATTATCTACGATTAATACAGCTAATACGGAACTTTTACTGATTACTGCGGACATTACGTCTCTTTATACTAACATTGAACATCACAAAGGACTCGAAGCAGTGAGACACTTTCTCTCTAGACGTGCTGTCCCCGTTCCCCCGACTGAATTTCTCGTAGAATGTCTTGATTTTATTCTTAGGAATAATTTCTTCAAATTTGAGAATGACTTCTATATTCAGACAGTTGGCACAGCTATGGGAAGTCCGACAGCTCCTTCGTACGCCAATTTATACATTGGGTTTCTGGAAGAATGCCATATTTATCATAATGATTTGTTTAAAACACACTGCAAAGGGTTCTATAGATACATTGATGATCTGTTTATGGTATGGGCAGGGTCTTATGATATGGATAATAGGACTAGGGTGATATGTGTTATTCATAATGTAATATACTTGGTTATAATATAAGACTGTGAATATTATTGGACATAGGAGATATAGGGTGTATTCTCTTATAATGTAATAATATGGTATAATATAAAGATTGTGATATAAGTGGATATCATTGGCTAGGGTTGTGATATGTGGTTATTCTATATGTAAATATATGGTTTATAATATAAAGATTGTGATATAATTGGATATATAGGACTGGTGTGATATGTGTTAGTTCTATAATGGTAATATATATGGTTATATATCATAAAGATTGTGAGGTAGAATGGGATATGGGACTAGCGGTCATATGTGTATTCCTTATTAATGTGAATATAGGTTATAATATAAGAGACTGTGATATAATGGATTATATGGACTAGGTGATATGGTTATTCTATAATGTAATATATATGGTATAATATAAAGACTGATATAATTGGATATATAGGACTAGGATGATATGTGTTATTCTATAATGTAATATAATGTTATAATATAAAGACTGTGATAATTTGATATATTGGACTAGGGTGATATGTGTTATTCTATATGTAATATATATGGTTTATAAGATTAAAGATTGTGTATTAATGGATATATGGACTAGGATGATATGGTGTTATTCTATAATGTAATATATGGTTTTATATATAAGACGTGATATAATTGGATTATATAGGAAAGGGTGAGATTGTTATTCATAATGTAATATATATGGTTATAATATAAAGATGTGATGATATAATTGGTATATAGGATAGGGTGATATGTGTTATTCTATAATGTAATATATATGGTTATAAATATAAAGACTGTGATATAATTGGTTATAGGACTAGGGATGATGTGTGTTATTCTTATTAAGTAATATATGGTTATAATATAAAGACTGTGATATAATTGGATATAAGGACTAGGGTGATATGTGTTATTTATAATGAATATATATGGTTTAATATAAGACTGTGATATAATGTGGATATATGGACTAGGGTGATATGTGTATCTATGAATGTAATATATATGGTTATAATATAAAGACTGTGATATAATTGGTCTAAAGGACTAGGATGATATGTGTTATTCTATAATGTAATATATATGGGTATAATATAAAGACTTGTTATAATTGGATATATGGACTAGGATGATATGTGTTATTCTATAATGTAATACATATGTTATAAATTAAAGACTGTATAAGTGGATATATAGGACTAGGGTGATATGTGTTATTCTATAATGTAATATATATGGTTTATAATATAAAGTTGTGATATAATTGGATATATAGGGACTAGGGTGATATGTGTTATTCTATAATGTAATATATATGGTTATAATATAAAGACTGTGATATAATTGGATATATAGGACTAGGGTGATATGTGTTATTCTAAATGTAATATATATGGTTATAATATAAAGACTGTGATATAATTGGATATATGGACTAGGGTGATATGTGTTCTTCTCTAATGTAATAAAATGGTTAAATATAAAGATGTGATATAATGGGATATATAGGACTAGGTGATATGTGTTTTTCTATAATGAATATATATGGTTATAATATAAAGACTGTGGATTAAATGGATATATAGGACTAGGTGGATATGTGTTATCTATAAGTAATAGATATGGTTATATATAAAGACTGTGATATAATTGGATATATGGACTAGGGTGAAGTGTTATTCTATTAATGTAATATATATGGTTAAATATTAAAAGACTGTGAATAATTGGATATATAGGACTAGGGTGATATGTGTTATTCTATAATGTAATATATATGGTAAATATAAAGACTGTGATATTAATTGGTAATCTGGGACTACGATGACTAGTGTTATTCTATAATGTAATATATATGGTTATAATATAAAGACTGTGATATAACTGGATATATTGGACTAGGATGATATGTGTTATTCTATAATGTGATATGAGGTTACACTATGATATAAAGACTGTGATATAATTGATATTACTGGACAGAGGATGATATGTGGTTATTCTATTATTTATATATAAGGTTATACTTATAATATAAAGCCTGTGATATAAATATTAGATAGATATCAGGGGATGGATGGATGGATAGAATAGATAGATAGATAGATAATAGAAAGATAGATAGATAACAGATGGGTGGTAGATAGATAGATCGATAAAAAATAGATAGATAGATAGATGAAAGATAAATAGATAGATGAAAGATAATATTAGATTAGAGTTGTAGCTAGATAGATCGATGAAATATAACTATTAGATAGATAGAGATTAGATAAATAGATAGATAGATAGATAGATAGATGAAATAGATGAAAGATGATAGATAGATGGAAAATTATAGATAGATAGATAGATCGATAGATAAAAGATAGATAGATGATAGATAGATATATAGATGAAAGATAGATAGATGAAAGATAGATAGATAGATAGAGATAGATGAGATAGTATTAGATCAGATAGATGAAAAGATAATAGAGATAGATAGATGAAAGATAAATAGAGATAGATGATAGATAGATAGATAGATAGACGTGATAGATAGATAGATGAAAGTAAATAGAGATAGATAGATGAAAGATAAATAGAGATAGATGATAGATAGATAGATAGATGATAGATAGATAGATAGATGATAGATAGATAGATAGATGATAGCTGGAGAGTAGATAGATAGATCAGATAGATAGATAGATAGATAGATAGATAGATAGATAGATAGATGAAAAGATTATATGATAGATAGATGAAAGATAAATTGATAGATGAAAGATAAATAGATAGATAGATGAAAGATAAATAGAGATAGATGATAGATAGATAGATTAGGATGATAGATAGATAGACAGATAGATAGATAGATAGATAGATAGATGAAAGAAATTATATGATAGATAGATGAAAGATAAATTGATAGATGAAAGATAAATAGATAGATAGATGAAAGATAAATAGAGATAGATGATAGATAGATAGATAGATAGATAGATAGATAGATGATAGATAGATAGATGATAGATAGATAGACAGATAGATAGATAAATAGATAGATAGATGAAAGATAATATATGATAGACAGACCGATAGATCGATAGACAGACAGTTACAGACAGAAAGATAGACACATGATAGTAGATAAATAGACAAAGAGATAGATAAATAGACAGAGAGATAGATAAATAGACAGAGAGATAGATAAATAGAAAGATAGATAGGTAGATAGATGAAAGATAAATAGAGATAGATGATAGATAGATAGATAGATAGATGATAGATAGATAGAAGATAGATAGATAGACAGATAGATAGATAGATGATAGATAGATAGATAGATAGATAGATAGATGAAAGAACATATTAATAGATATATATAAAGATAGATAGACACAAATTGATAGATAAATAGACAGAGAGATAGATAATAGACAGAGAGATAGATAAATAGACAGAGAGATAGATAAATAGAAAGATAGATAGGTAGATAGATGGAAAGATAGATAGAGATAGATGATAGATAGATAGATAGATAGGATAGATGAGATCGATAGAGAAGATAGATAGAAGATAGATAGATAGATAGATAGATGATAGATAGAGATAGATAGATAGATAGATGAAAGTAATAGAGATAGATGATAGATGATATTGTAGATAGATGGTAGATGATAGATAGATAGAAGATAGATAGAGGATAGATAGATGATAGATAGATAGATAGATAGATAGATAGATAGATAGATAGATAGATAGATAAGGATATGAGATAGATGATGATAGATAGAAGTAGATAGATGATAGATAGATGATAGATAGATGATAGATAGATAGATAGATAGATAGATAGATAGATAGATGATAGATAGATAGATAGATAGATGAAAGAAACATATTAATAGATACATATAAAGATAGATAGACACAAATTGATAGATAAATAGACAGAGAGATAGATAAATAGACAGAGAGATAGATAAATAGACAGAGAGATAGATAAATAGAAAGATAGATAGGTAGATAGATAAAGCTAAATAGAGATAGATGATAGATAGATAGATAGATGATAGAAGATAGAAGATAGATAGATAGGATGATGAAGATAGATAGATAGATAGATAGATAGATAGATAGATAGATGATCGATAGATAGATAGATAGATGAAAGAAACATATTAATAGATACATATAAAGATAGATAGACACAAATTGATAGATAAATAGACAGAGAGATAGATAAAAAGAAAGATAGAAGATAATATATGATAGACAAAGACAGACAGATAGATCGATAGACGGACAGACAGACAGTTACGCAGAAACAGACAGAAAGATAGATAGACCATTGATAGATAAATAGACAGAGAGATAGAAGACACATTGATAGATAAATGATTGATTGATTGATTGATTAGACACATTGATAGATAAATAGACAGAGAGATAGATAGATACATTCACTGATACAGAGATCTTGCACCTTGTAAATTACATCCTCAATCCTGCATTCTGTGTAATAACACGAAATAACCAAAGATTGTATGTGAACATTATCCCTGCAGTGTACTTCCAATACAGCATGTACGTGGGTGGCGTGGGCTGGAGACTGTGTCAGGTCATGGCAACACTGCTAGCCAAATACTACAATACTGCACAGGAAGAGGGGAGGGGTAACAATTATACTGCACAGTAGTACCGGGGTAACAGTACAGAGTAGCGTTATACTGCACAGTAGTACTAGGCGGTAACAGATAGATTAGTTAACTGACACAGTAGTACGGGGGTAACAGACAGAGTAGATTATACTGCACAGTAGTACGGGGGGTAACAGTACAGAAGAGTAGAGTTATACTGACAGTAGTACCGGGGTGGGTAAACAGTACAGAGTAGAGTTATAAGCACAGTAGTACTGGGGGGTAACGTACAGAGTGAGTTATACTGCACAGGTAGTACGGGGTAAGGTGGTAACAGTACAGTAGTAAGTTTATACTGCACAGTAAGTACCTGGGGTACGGAGGGGGTGGTAACAGTACAGAGTAGAGTTATACTGCCACATTAGTACGGCGGGGGGGTAACAGTACAAGTAGAGTTATACGCCCAGTAGTACCGGGGGTTGGTAACAGTACAGAGTAGAGTTATACTGACACAGTAGGGAACTGGGGTAAACAGTACAGAGTAGAGAGTTATACTGCACAGTAGAACTTGGGTAACAGTACAGAGAGTAGAGTTATAGCACATAGAACTTGGGTGTAACAGTACAGAGTAGAGTTATACTGCCACAGTAGATACCGGTCGGGTAACAGTACAGAGTAGAGTTATACTGCACACGTAGTACGGGGGAGGTGGTACGAGGGCGGGGTGGTAAACAGTACAGAGTAGAGTGATAATGCCAGTAGTACCGGGGTAACAGTACAGAGTAGAGTTATACTGCCACAGTGTACCGGGGTGGTAAAACGTACAGAAGTGAGATTATTACTGCCACAGTGAGTTACCGGGTGGTGGTAACAACGTACAGAGTAGAGTGTATACTGCACAGTAGTACCGTGAGGTTGGTGGGGTAACAGGACAGAGTAAGAGTTATACTGCACAGTTAGTACCGGGGTAACAGTACAGAGTAGAGTTATACTGCACAGTAGTACCGGGGTGGTGGGTAAAATACAGAGTAGAGTATACTGACACAGTGTAGTACGGGGTGGTAAGGTAAAGGTGTAAAGTAAGAGTAGAGTTATACTGCCACAGTAGAACGTTGGGTAAACGTACAGAGTCGAGTTATACTGCACAGTAGAGAACTGGGGTAACAGTACAGAGTTAGAGTTTATACATGAACAGTAGAACTTGGGTAACAGTACAGAGTAGAGTTTATACCACGTAGTAGACCAGATGGTGGTGGAGGTAACGTAGGGTGGGGGGTAACAGTACAAGTAGAGTTATACTGCACAGTGTACCGGGGTGGGGGTAACAGTTAAAGAGTAGTGTTATACTGCACAGTAGTACCGGTGGTAGGTAACAGTACAGAGTAGAGTTATACTGCCACAGTAGTACCGGGGTAACAGTACAGAGTAGAGTTTTACTGCCAGTTAGTACCGGGTTTTTGTGGTAGGGGTAACAGTACAGAGTAGAGTAAACCCTATGACTACTGGCACAGTAGTACCGGGGTAAAACAGTACAGAGTAGAGTTATACTGCCACAGTAGTAGAACTTGGGGTAACAGTACAAGAGTAGAGTTTACTGCACAGTAGTACACGGAGTAGAGTAGTAACAGTAAAGAGTAGTAGGTTTACTGCACAGTAGTACCAGGGGTAACAGTACAGAGTAGAGGTATACTGCACAGTGAATGGGGTAACAGTCCAGAGTAGAGTTATACTGACAGTAGAACGTGGGGTGGGGGGTAACAGTACAGAGTAGAGTTATACTGCACAGTAGATACCGGGGTGGGTAACAGTACAGAGTAGGTTATATGAACAGTGTAGTTACAGGGTAACAGTACAGAGTAGAGGTTATACTGCACCAGTAGTACAGGGGGGGGTGGTGGGGTAACAGTAACAGAGTAGCCGTTATACTGCACAGTAGTACTGTGGGGTAAAGTACAGAGTAGCGTTATACTGACACAGTAGTACCGGAAAGTCAAGAGTAGTACAAAGTAGCGTAACAGACAGAGTAGGTATACGCACAGTAGTACCGGAGTAGTAACAGTACAGAGTAGAGTTTATACTGCACAGTAGTAACGGGGTATAACAGTACAGAGTAGCGTTAACTGCACAGAGTAGTAACAGGGGTAAACAGTACAGAAGTCGCGTTATATGCACAGTAGAGTACGGAGGTAGGTAAGGTAACAGGGTGGTAAAACGTACAGACGTAGGTTATATGCACAGTAGTACGGAGAGAGGAGTAACAGTACAGAGTAGAGTTATACTGCACAGTAGTACCGGGGTCGGCGGTAACAGACAGAGTAGCGTATACTGCCACAGTAGGACAAGGTACACAGTACAGAGTAGTTATACTGCACAGTAGTACCGGGGGTGGGTGGTAACAGTACAGAGTAGCGTATATGCCACAGTAGTACCAGTGGTAACAGTACAGAGTAGAGTTATACTGCACAGTAGTACAGGTAACAGTACACGAGAGAGTTATAGCACGTAGTACGGGTAGTAAGTAAAGTACAGTACAGAGTAGAGTTATACTGCACAGTAGTACCCAGGGTAACAGTAAGAGTAGAGTTATACTGCACAGTGTAACGCGGGTAAGTCATAGTAACAGTAGATGTAAAGTAACAGTACAGATTAGTTATATGCACAGTAGAGTACCGTAGAGTAGTAGTAACAGTACAGTACAGTAGAGTAGTATACTGCACAGTAGTACCGGGAGTAAACAGAAGGTAGAGTATACATAAGCCAGGGGCCATTTCTTATTTGCTTTGAAAGATAAACCCCTAAAAACACTCTAGATGAAGCAGGGGCCCCATCTTAGTCTTTAGGGGCCACGGATTTCTAGCTACGCCGCTGGTTATACGGTAAGTTAACCTTGAGGACAATTAGATTATTTATGCCACCGTTTGTATAGACATTTACCTTGTGTTCAGTATTAATAAATATTTCTCTGTTCCTAGGCCAGTTCACCTCCTGTGATGTAAATACAGATTACACTGGAAGCAACCGGCCTAGTAAAGTGGTTTTAATTGGATCTTAGAGCAAGTAATCAGTCCCTCCCCCCTGACCCAGTGACACGGACGAAGGAGCTGGGAGTCAGTCCCTCCCCCTGCAGGGTGACCCAGTGACACGGACAGAAGAAAATGTGAGTCAGTCCCTCCCCTGACCCCAGTGACACGGACAGAAGGAGAGCTGTGAGTCTGTCCCTCCCCCTGCGGGTGACCCAGTGACACGGACAGAAGAAATGTGAGTCAGTCCCTCCCCCTGCGTGGTGACACAGTGACAAGAAGAAGAAATGTGAGTCAGTCCCTCCCCCTGCAGGGTGACCCAGTGACATGGACAGAAGGTGAGCTGTGATCTGTCCCTCCCCCTGCAGGGTGACCCAGTGTGAAATGGACAGAAGGAGCTGTGAGTCAGTCCCTCCCCCTGCAGGGTGACACAGTGACACAGACAGAAGAAAATGTGAGTCAGTCCCTCCCCCTGCAGGGTGACCCAGTGACATGGACAGAAGGAGCTGTGAGTCTGTCCCTCCCCCTGCAGGGTGACCCAGTGACATGGACAGAAGGAGCTGTGAGTCTGTCCCTCCCCCTGCAGGGTGACCCAGTGACACGGACAGAAGGAGCTGTGAGTCTGTCCCTCCCTCTGCAGGGTGACCCAGTGACATGCGACAAGAAGGAGCTGTTGAGTCGTCCCTCCCCTGCAGGGTGGACCAGGACCAGTGACACGGACAGAGAGAGGAGTGTGAGTCGTCCCTCCCCTGCAGGGTGACCCAGTGACACGGACAGAAGGGAGCTGTGAGTCAGTCCCTCCCCTGCAGGGTGACACAGTGAACACGGACAGAGGAGCTGTGAGTCAGTCCTCCCCCTGCAGGGTGACCCAGTGACACGGACAGAAGGAGCTGTGGTCTGTCCCTCCCTGCAGGGTGACACCAGTGACACGGACAAAAGAAGAAGCTGTGAGTCACGTCCCTCCCCTGCAGGGGTGACCCAGTGACACGGACAGAAGGAGCTGTGAGTCAGTCCCTCCCCCTGCAGGGTGATACAGTAGTGACACGGACGAGAAGGAGCTGTGAGTCAGTCTCTCCCCCTGCAGGGTGACACAGTGACATGGACCAGAAGGAGCTGTGAGTCAGTCCCTCCCCTGCAGGGTGACACAGAGTGACACGGACAGAAGAAGCTGTGAGTCTGTCCCTCCCTGCGGGTGACCCAGGACACGGACAAAGGAGCTGTGAGTCTGTCCCTCCCCCTGCAGGGTGACCCAGTGACCGGACAGAGAGAAGCTGTGAGTCGTCCTCCCCCGCAGGGTGACCAGTGACACGGACAGAAGGAGCGTGAGCGTGAGTCGTCCTCCCCCTGCAGGGTGACACAGTGACAGTGGACAGAAGGAGCTGTGAGTCAGTCCCTCCCCCTGCAGGGTGTGACACAGTGAACGGACAGAAGAAGCTGTGAGTCTGTCCCTCCCTGCAGGGTGACACAGTGACATGGACAGAAGAAGCTGTGAGTCAGTCCTCCCCTGCAGGGTGACCCAGTGACACGGACAGAAGGAGCTGTGAGTCTGTCCCTCCCCTGCAGGGGACCAGGACACGGACAGAAGAAGCTGTGAGTCAGTCCCTCCCCCGCAGGGGGACCCAGTGACACGGACAGAAGGGAGCTGTGAGTCAGTCCCTCCCCCTGCAGGGTGATACAGTGACAGGACAGAAGGAGCTGTGAGTCAGTCCCTCCCCCTGCAGGGTGACAAGTGACACGGACAGAAGAGGAAGCTGTGAGTCAGTCCTCCCTGCAGGGTGACACAGTGACACGGACCAGAAGAAGTGTGAGGGCTGTCCTCCCCTGCAGGGTGACCCAGTGACACGGACAGAAGAAGCTGTGAGTCTTTCCCTCCCTGCAGGGTGACCAGTGACACGGACAGAAGGAAGCGTGTGAGTCTGTCCCTCCCCCTGCAGGGTGACCAGTGACACGGACAGAAGGAGCTGTGAGTCTGTCCCTCCCTTGCAGGTGACACAGTGACACGGACAGAAGGAGCTGTGAGTCGGTCCCTCCCCCTGCAGGGTGACCCAGTGGCACGGACAGAAGGAGGGGTGAGTCAGTCCCTCCCTCTGCAGGGTGGACAAGTGACACGGACAGAAGGAGCTGTGAGTCTGTCCCTCCCTCTGCAGGGTGACCCAGTGACACGGACAGAAGGAGCTGTGAGTCAGTCCCTCCCTCTGCAGGGTGACACAGTGACACGGACAGAAGGAGCTGTGAGTCGGTCCCTCCCCCTGCAGGGTGACCCAGTGACACGGACAGAAGGAGCTGTGAGTCGGTCCCTCCCCTGCAGGGTGACCCAGTGACACGGACAGAAGGAGCTGTGAGTCGGTCCCTCCCCCTGCAGGGTGACCAGTGACACGGACAGAAGAAGCTGTGGAGTCTGTCCCTCCCCCTGCAGGGTACCCAGTGACACGGACAGAAGGAGCTGTGAGTCAGCCCCCCCTGCAGGGTGACACAGTGACATGGACAGAAGGAGCTGTGAGTCAGTCCCTCCCTCGCAGGGGGTGCCCAGTGACACGGACAGAAGGAGCTGTGAGTCAGTCCTCCCCCTGCAGGGGGACACAGGGACACGACAGAAGAAGGAGCTGTGAGTCAGTCCCTCCCCCTGCAGGGTGACACAGTGACACGGACAGAAGAAGCTGTGAGTCTGTCCCTCCCCCTGCAGGGTGACACAGTGACACGGACAGAAGAAGCTGTGAGTCTGTCCCTCCCCCTGCAGGGTGACCCAGTGACACGGAACAGAAGAGCTGTGAGTCTGTCCCTCCCCTGCAGGGGACCCATAGTGACACGGACAGAAGGAGCTGTGAGTCTGTCCCTCACTAGCGGGTGACCCAGTGACACGGACAGAAGGAGCTGTGAGTCAGTCCCCCCCTGCAGGGTGACCCAGAGTGACACGGACAGAAGGAGCTGTGAGTCTGTCCCTCCCTCTGCAGGGTGACCCAGTGACACGGACAGAAGGAGCTGTGAGTCAGTCCCTCCCCCTGCAGGGTGACCCAGTGACACGGACAGAAGAAGCTGTGAGTCTGTCCCTCCCTCTGCAGGGTGACCAGTGGAAGGACAGAAGGAGCTGTGAGTCGGTCCCTCCCCCTGCAGGGTGACACGGACAGAAGAAGCTGTGAGTCAGTCCCTCACCCTGCAGGGTGACCCAGTGACACGGACAGAAGAAGCTATGAGTCAGTCCCCTCCCTCTGCAGGGTGACACAGTGACACGGACAGAAGGAGCTGTGAGTCTGTCCCTCCCCCTGCAGGGTGACACAGTGACACGGACAGAAGGAGCTGTGAGTCGGTCCCTCCCCCTGCAATGTGACACAGTGACACGGACAGAAGAAGCTGTGAGTCAGTCCCTCCCCCTGCAGGGTGACACAGTGACACGGACAGAGAAGCTGTGAGTCAGTCCCTCCCCCGCAGGGGTGACCAGTGACACGGACAGAAGGAGCTGGGAGTCAGTCCCTCCCCCTGCAGGGTGACCCAGTGACACGGACAGAAGGAGCTGTGAGTCAGTCCCTCCCCCTGCAGGGTGACCCAGTGACACGGACAGAAGAAGCTGTGAGTCGGTCCCTCCCCCTGCAGGGTGACCCAGTGACACGGACAGAAGGAGCTGTGAGTCGGTCCCTCCCCCTGCAGGGTGACCCAGTGACACAGACAGAAGGAGCTGTGAGTCGGTCCCTCCCCCTGCAGGGTGACCCAGTGACACGGACAGAAGGAGCTGTGAGTTGGTCCCTCCCCCTGCAGGGGGACCCAGTGACACGGACAGAAGGAGCTGGGAGTCAGTCCCTCCACCTGCAGGGGGACCCAGTGACACGGACAGAAGGAGCTGTGAGTCAGTCCCTACCTCTGGAGGGTGACCCAGTGACACGGACAGAAGGAGCTGTGAGTCGGTCCCTCCCCTGAGGGTGAACAGTGACACGGACAGAAGAAGCTGTGAGTCAGTCCCTCACCCTGCAGGGTGACCCAGTGACACGGACAGAAAGAGCTGTGAGTCGGTCCCTCCCTCTGCAGGGTGACACAGAGAAGAAGGCGCTGTGAGTCAGTCCCTCCCCCTGCAGGGTGACCCAGTGACACGGACAGAAGAAGCTGTGAGTCAGTCCCTCCCTCTGCAGGGTGACACAGACAGAAGGAGCTGTGAGTCAGTGCCCTCCCCCTGCAGGGTGACACAGTGACATGGACAGAAGGAGCTGTGAGTCAGTCCCTCCCTCCGGGTGGACCAGTGACGTGAACGAAGGAGAGTGGAGTCAGTCCCTCCCCTGCAGGGTGACACAGTGACAAGGACAGAAGAAGCTGTGAGTCAGTCCCTCCCCCTGCAGGGTGACACAGTGACACGGACAGAAGAAGAGCTTGGGAGTCTGTCCCTCCCTGCAGGGTGACCACAGTGACACGGACAGAAGAAGCTGGTGAGTCTGTCCCTCCCCTGCAGGGTGACCCAGTGACACGGACAGAAGAAGCTGTGAGTCGTCCCTCCCCCTGCAGGGTGACCCAGTGACACGGGACAGAAGGAGCTGTGAGAGTCTGCCCTCCCTCTGCAGGGTGACCCAGTGACACGGACAGACAGAGGGCTGTGAGTCAGTCCCTCCCCCTGCAAGGGTGACCCAGTGACACGGACAGAAGGAGCTGTGAGTCTGTCCTCCCTCTGCAGGGTGACCCAGTGACACGGACAGAAGGAGCTGTGTGAGTCAGTCCCTCCCCCGCAGGGTGACCAGTGAACGGACAGAAGAAGCTGTGAGTCTGTCCCCTCTGCAGGGTGACCCATAGTGACACGGACAGAAGGAGCTGTGAGTCGGTCCCTCCCCCTGCAGGGTGACACGGACAGAAGAAGCTGTGAGTCAGTCCCTACCTGCAGGGTGACCCAGTGACACGGACAGAAGAAGCTATGAGTCAGTCCCCCCTGAGGGGTGGACACAGTGACACGGACAGAAGGAGCTGTGAGTCTGTCCCTCCCCCTGCAGGGTGACACAGTGACACGGACAGAAGGAGCTGTGAGTCGGTCCCTCCCCCTGCAATGTGACACAGTGACACGGACAGAAGAAGCTGTGAGTTCAGTCCCTCCCCTGCAGGGGTGACACAGTGACACGGACAGAAGAAGCTGTGGAGTCAGTCCCTCCCCTGCAGGGTGACCCAGGACACGGACAGAAGGAGCTGGGAGTCAGTCCCTCCCTGCAGGGTGACCCAGTGACACAGGACAGAAGGAGCTGTGAGTCAGTCCCTCCCCCTGCAGGGTGACCCAGTGACACGGACAGAGACGAAGAAGCGTGAGTCGGTCCTCCCCCTGCAGGGTGACCCAGTGACACGGACAGAAGAAGGAGCTGTGAGTCGGTCCCTCCCCCTGCAGGGTGACCCAGTGACACAGACAGAAGGAGCTGTGGAGTCGGCCCTCCCCCTGCAGGGTGACCCAGTGACACGGACAGAAGGAGCTGTGAGTTGGGTCCCTCCCCTGCAGGGTGACCCAGTGACACGGACAGAAGGAGCTGGGAGTCAGTCCTCCACTGCAGGGGGACCCAGTGACACGGAAGAAGAGCTGTGAGTCAGTCCCCCCCTGCAGGGTGACCAGTGACACGGACAGAAGGAGCTGTGAGTCGGGTCCCTCCCTGCAGGGTGACACAGTGACACGGACAGAAGAAGCTGTGAGTCAGTCCCTCACCTGCAGGGGTGACCCAGTGACACGGACAGAGAAAGAGCTGGAGTCGGGTCCCATCCCTCTGCAGGGGACACAGACAGAAGGAGCTGTGAGTCAGTCCCTCCCCTGCAGGTGGACCCAGTGACACGGACAGAAGAGCTGTGAGTCAGCTCCCTCTGCAGGGGACACAGACAGAAGGAGCTGGTGAGGTCAGCCCTCCCCCTGCAGGGTGACCCAAAACAGAAGGAGCTGTGAGTCTGTCCCTCCTCGCAGGGTGACACAGTGACACGGACAGAAGGAGCTGGGAGTCCAGTCCCTCCCCTGCAGAGTGACCCAGTGACACGGACAGAAGGAGCTGTGAGTTGTCCTCCCCCTGCAGGGGTGACACAGTGACACGGACAGAAGGAGCTGTGAGTCTGTCCCTCCCCTGCCAGGGTGACCCAGTGACACGGACGACAGAAGGAGCTGTGAGTCTGTCCCTCCCCCTGCAGAGTGACCCCAGTGACACGGACAGAAGGAGCTGTGAGTCTGTCCTCCCCTGCAGGGTGTGACACAGTGACACGGACAGAAGGAGCTGTGAGTCTTGTCCCCCCCTGCAGGGTGACCCAGTGACACGGACAGAAGGAGCTGTGAGTCAGTCCCTCCCCCTGCAGGGTGATACAGTGACACGGACAGAAGAAGCTGTGAGTCAGTCCCTCCCCCTGCAGGGTGACACAGTGACACAGACAGAAGAAGCTGTGGTGAGTCTGTCCTTCCCTGCAGGGTGACCACGAGTGACACGGACAAGAAGAAGCTGTGAGTTCAGTCCCTCCCCTGCGGGGACACAGTGACACAGACAGAAGGAGCTGTGAGTCAGTCCCTCCCCTGCAGGGTGACCCAGTGACACGGACAGAAGAAGCTGTGAGTCTGTCCCTCCCCCTGCAGGGTGACCCAGTGACACGGACAGAAGGAGCTGTGAGTCTGTCCCTCCCCTGCAGGGTGACCCAGTGACACGGACAGAAGGAGCTGTGAGTCTGTCCCTCCCCCTGCAGGGTGACCCAGTGACACGGACAGAAGAAGCTGTGAGTCAGTCCCTCCCCCTGCAGGGTGACCCAGTGACACGGACAGAAGGAGCTGTGAGTCAGTCCCTCCCCCTGCAGGGTGACACAAGTGACGGAGGACAGAAGACAGTGTGAGTCAGTCCCTCCCCCTGCAGGGTGACCCAGTGACACGGACCAGAAGGAGCTGTGAGTCAGTCCTCCCCGCAGGGTGACCCAGATGACACGGACAGAAGGAGCTGTGAGTCTGTCCCTCCTCTGCAGGGTGACCAGTGACAGGACAGAAAGGAGCTGTGAGTCTGTCCCTCCCTCTGCCAGGGTGACACGGACAGAAGGCAGTGTGAGTCTGTCCCTCCTCGGAGGGTGACCAGTGACACGGACAGAAGGAGCTGTGAGTTCCCTCCCCTGCACCCAGTGACACGGAGACAGAAGGGGAGCTGTGAGTCGTACTCCCTCTGGAGGTGACCCAGTGACACGGACAGAAGGAGCTGTGGAGTCAGTCCCTCCACCTGCAGGGGGACCCAGTGACACGGACAGAAAGGAGCTGTGGAGTCGTCCCTCCCTCGGAGGGTGACCCAGTGACACGGACAGAGGAGCTGGGAGTCAGTCCCTCCATCTGGAGGGTGACCAGTGACACGGACAAGAAGGAGCGGGAGTCTGTCCCTCCACTGCAGGGGACCCAGTGACAAGGACAGAAGGAGCTGTGAGTCTGTCTACCCTGGAGGGTGACCAAGTTGACACGACAGAAGGAGCTGGGAGTCAGTCCCCCCCTGCAGGGTGACACAGTGACACGGGCAGAAGGAGCTGTGAGTCTGTCCCCCCCCTGCAGGGTGCCACAGTGACACAGACAGAAGGAGCTGTGAGTCTGCCTCCCCTGCAGGGTTGACCCAGTGACACGGACAGAAGGAGCTGTGAGTCTGTCCTCCCCTGCAGGGTGACACAGTGACACAGACAGAAGGAGACTCTGGTGAGCATCCCCCCCTGACAGGTGTGACCCAGAGAGTTGCAGGCAGTGACACGGACAGAAGGAGCTGTGAGTCAGTCCCTCCCCCTGCAGGGTGACCCAGTGACACAGACAGAAGGAGCTGTGAGTCTGTCCCTCCCTCTGGAGGGTGACCCAGTGACATGGACAGAAGGAGCTGTGAGTTAGTCCCTCCCCCTGCAGGGTGACCCAGTGACATGGACAGAAGGAGCTGTGAGTTAGTCCCTCCCCCTGCAGGGTGACATTTATACTTACACTAATATTTATAAGAGTTTAGTAAATTGATGTTCACTTCTCCTTTCAGGTGAATGGGACAGAAGCCGAGATGGAGTATGAAGAGATCACATTAGAGCGGGTGAGATATTGATCAATTCATGGGTTTTCCCAATAACTTGTCCAATGGTTTCCTATAACCCTCACGATCATTGGAGCTGCCAATGTAAACCTCCAGCCCAGGGTCAGGGTAATTAAAAGAGCCACACGTGTCAGACCAAGTGTGCAGTGTGACCCTGTGCAATAAATACAACACAAAAGTCATTAGTGTTTGGTGAATCTTTTTCTTACCCTCATATTGTGGGTGTTAAGGACGGAGCATGAGAAGGAATCTAGGAGTGAGTTTCCCTTATATAAGATACTCCTGCCCGGGGTGCATACAACCAGCACATTCTACGTCCCAGCAGACTGTTGTCTATAGGAGAGCGCCCCATCGCCCATGATGTGTTGGCATGTCTGGTATCGGTTACGGTTCTCTGCAGATTACACGGAAATATCTGCCGGTTTGCACCCAGCCTTACTGCTGAATATGATGGGCAATCCCATTGAAGACCCGCCCCTCTGGATCTGTCCATCACCACCTTAACTCGGGGCCTTAGTGCTCTGTCCATGTTCCGTAGTGTTGTATGGATACAGTCGCCCAGTTACACCCCATCCACCCCCATTTTATGTTACTCCATCATGTTTTTTATTTCTTTTACTTTAGGGTAATTCAGGTTTAGGGTTCAGCATTGCGGGGGGCACAGATAACCCCCATGTGGGGGATGATCCCAGCATCTTTATCACAAAGATAATTCCAGGTGGAGCAGCTGCTCAAGATGGCCGCCTCAGGTATTTGTGCGATTCTGGGGAGGGGGATTCCCTGTGCCCCTGTAATTCACCGCCCGTTTCCTTGGTTTAACCCTCCGCATTTCCCATCAGGGTGAACGACTGTATATTGTTTGTAAACGAAGTAGACGTACGCGAGGTCACACACAGCACTGCCGTGGAAGCTCTGAAAGACGCCGGATCTATCGTCCGTCTTTATGTAATGCGTAGGAAACCCGCGTCCGAAAAAATCATTGAAATCAAACTCATTAAAGGACCTAAAGGTGAGATTGAGATGAATGAATTAACTTCCACCAGGGCCACATTGTTACATCTAGTCCAACCTTCATACCCTACCCATAATGTCTGTATAACAGTTACATAGTAACATAGTTTTGGAGGTTGTATAAAGACATACGTCCATCTAGTCCAACCTTTATACCCTACCCATAATGTCTGTATAACAGTTACATAGTAACATAGTATTGGAGGTTGTATAAAGACATACGTCCATCTAGTCCAACCTTTATACCTACCCATAATGTCTGTATAACAGTTACATAGAACATAGTATTGGAGGTTGTATAAAAGACTACGTCCATCTAGTCCAACCTTTATACCCTACCCATAATGTCGTATAACAGTTACATAGTAACATAGTATTGGATGTTGTATAAAGACATACGTCCATTAGTCCAACCTTTATACCCTACCCATAATGTCTGTATAACGTTACATAGAACAAGTATTGGAGGTTGTATAAAGACATACGTCCATCTAGTCCAACCTTATACCCTACCATATGTCTGTAAACAGTTACATAGTAACATAGTATTGGAGGTGTTATAAAGACAACGTCCACTAGTCCAACCTTTATACCCTACCATAATGTCTGTATACAGTTACATAGTAACATAGTATTGGAGGTTGTATAAAGACACGTCCATCTAGTCCAACCTTTATACCCCACCCCATAATGTCTGTATAACAGTTACATAGTAACATAGTATTGGAGGTTGTATAAAGACATAAGTCCATCTAGTCCAACCTTATACCCTACCCATAATGTCTGTAAACAGTACATAGTAACATAGTATTGGAGGTTGTATAAAGACATACGTCCATCTAGTCCAACCTTTATACCTACCATAATGTCTGTAAACAGTTACATAGTAACATAGTATTGGAGGTTGTATAAAGACATACGTCCATCTAGTCCAACCTTTATACCCTACCCATAATGTCTGTATAACAGTTAATAGTAACATAGTATTGGAGGTTGTATAAGACATACGTCCATCTAGTCCAACCTTATACCCTACCCATAATGTCTGGATAACAGTTACATAGGAACATAGTATTGGAGGTTGTATAAAGAAATACGTCCATCTAGTCCAACTTTATACCCTACCCATAATGTCTTATACAGTTACATAGTAACATAGTATTGGAGTTGTATAAAGACATACGTCCATCTAAGTCCAACCTTTATATCCTACCCATAATGTCTGTTAAACAGTTACATAGTAACTAAGTATTGGAGGTTGTATAAAGACATACGTCCATCTATCCAACTTTATACCCTACCATAATGTCTGTATAACAGTTACATAGTAACATAGTATGGGGTTGTATAAAGACATACGTCATCTAGTCAACCTTTATACCCTACCCATAATGTCTGTATAACAGTTACATAGTAACATAGTATGGAGGTTGTATAAAGACATACGTCCATTAGTCAAACTTTATACCCTCCCATAATGTCTGTATAACAGTTACATAGTAACATAGTATGGAGGTTGTATAAAGAACACGTCCATCTAGTCCAACCTTTTTACCCTACCCATAATGTCTTATAACAGTTACATAGTAACATAGTATTGGGTTGTATAAAGACATCGTCCATCTGTCCAACCTTTATACCCTACCCATAATGTCTGTATAACAGTTACATAGTACAAGTATTGGAGGTTGTATAAAGACATACGTCATCTAGGCCAACATTATTACCCTACCCATAATGTCTCTATAACAGTTACATAGTAACATAGTATTGGGAGTTGTATAAAGACATACGTCCATCTAATCCAACCTTTAATCCTACCCATAATGTCTGTAACAGTTACATAGTAACATAGTATTGGAGGTTGTATAAAGACATACGTCCATCTAATCCAACCTTTATCCCTACCCATAATGTCTGTATAACAGTTACCTAGTAACATAGTATTGGAGGTTGTATAAAGCATACGGCATCTAGTCAACCTTTATACCTACCCATAAGTCTGTATAACAGTTACATAGTAACATAGTATTGGAGGTTTATAAAGACATACGTCCATCTAGTCAACCTTTATACCCTACCCATAATGTCTGTTAAACAGTTACATAGTAACATAGTATTGGAGGTTATAAAGACATACTCCTATTAGCCAACCTTTATACCCTACCCATAAGTCTGATAACAGTTACATAGTAACATGTATTGGAGGTTATTAAAGAAATAACTCCATCTAGTCCAACCTTATACCCTACCATAATGTCTGTATAACAGTTACATAGTAACATAGTATTGGAGGTTGATAAAGACATCGTCCCATCTAGTCCAACCTTTATACCCTACCCATAATGTCTGTATAACAGTTAATAGTAACATAGTATTGGAGGTTTTAAAGACATACGCCATTAGTCCACCTTATACCCTACCCATAATGTCTGTATAACAGTTACATAGTAACATAGTATTGGAGGTTGTAAAAAGACATATGCCCATCTAGTCCAACCTTATACCCTACCCATAATGTCTGTATAACAGTTACATAGTAACATAGTATTGGAGGTTGTAAAAAGAATTCCCATCTAGTCCAACCTTATTTACCCTACCCATAATGTCTGATAACAGTTACATAGTAACATAGTATTGGAGGTTGTATAAAGACATACGTCCATAGTCCAACCTTTATACCCTACCATAATGTCGTTGATACGTTACATAGTAACATAGTATTGGAGGTTGTATATAAAGACATACGCCCATCTAGTCCAACCTTTATACCCTACCATAATGTCTGTATAAAGTTACATAGTACATAGTATTGGAGGTGTATAAAGACATACGCCATCTAGTCCAACCTTATACCCTACCCATAATGTCTGTATAACAGTGTACATAGTAACTAGTATTGGAGGTGTATAAAGACATAGTCCATATCGTCCAACCTTTATACCTACCCATAATGTCTGTATAACAGTTACATAGTAAAATAGTATTGAGGTGTATAAGACACGCCATCTAGTCCAACCCTTATACCCTACCCATAATGTCTGTATAACAGTACATAGAACATAGTATTGGAGGTTGTATAAAGACATAATCCATCTAGTCCAACATTATACCCTACCCATAATGTTGTATAACAGTTACATAGTAAACTAGTATTGGAGGTTGTATAAAGCATACGTCCATCTAGTCCAACCTTTTACCCTACCCATAATGTTGTATAACAGTTACATAGTAACATAGTATGGAGGTTGTATAAAGACATACGCCATCTAATCCAACCTTAACCTACCCATAATGTCTGTATAACAGTTACATAGTAACATAGTAGTGGGGTATAAAGACATACGTCCATCAGTCCAACCTTTATACCCTACCCATAATGTGTATAACAGTTACATAGTAACATAGTATTGGAGGTTGTATAAAGCCATATGTCCATCTAGTCCAAACCTTTAACCTACCCATAAGTCTGTATAACAGTTACATAGTAACATAGTATGGAGGTTGTATAAAGACATACGTCCATCTAGTCCAACCTTTATACCTACCCATAATGTTGTATAACAGTTACATAGTAACATGTATTGGAGGTTGTATATATAAAGCACATCTAGTCCAACACTTTATACCCTACCCTAATGTCGTATAACAGTTACATAGTAACATAGTATTGGAGGTTGTATAAAGACATACGTCCATCTAGTCCGACCTTTATACCCTACCATAATGTCTGTATAACAGTACATAGTAACATAGTATTGGGGTGTATAAAGACATACTCCTATAGCAACCTTTATACCCTACCATAATGTCTGTAAACAGTTACATGTACATAGTATTGGAGGTGTATAAAGACATATGTCAAACTAGTCCGACCTTATACCCTACCATAATGTCTGTATAAGTTACTATAGTAACATAGTATGGAGGTGTTATAAAGAAGACATCGTCTAGTCCAACCTTTATACCCTACCATAATGTCTGTTATAACAGTTACATAGTAACATAGTATTGGAGGTGTATAAAGACATACATCCATCTAGTCCAACCTTTATACCTACCATAATGTCTTATAACAGTTACATAGTAAAATAGTATGGAGGTTGTATAAAAGACTACGTCATCTAGCCAACCTTTAACCTCTACCCATAATGTCTGTTATAAAAGTTACATAGGAAACATAGTATTGGAGGTTGTATAAACCACATACGTCCATCAGTCCAACCTTTATACCCTACCCTAATGTTTGTATAAAAAGTTACAGTAACATATTATGGAGTTGTATAAAGATTACGTCTATCTGTCCAACCTTTATAACCTACCCATATGTCGTTATAACAGTTACATAGTAACATAGATGGAGGTGTATAAAGCATTACGTCCATCTAGTCCACCTTATAACCTACCATAATGTCTGTATAACAGTTACATAGTAACATAGTATTGGAGGTTGTATAAAGACATACGTCCATATTAGTCCACCTTTATACCCTACCCATAATGTCTGTATAACAGTTACAAGTAACATAGTATTGAGGTTTGTATAAAGACATACGTCCGTCTAGTCCGACCTTTATACCCTACCCATAATGTCTGTTATAAACAGTTACATAGTAACATGTATTGGAGGTTGTAAAAGACATACACCCAATAGTCCAACCTTTATACCTACCATAATGTCTGTATAACAGTTACATACAACATAGTATTGGAGGTTGTATAAAGACATACACCCATCTAGTCCCAACCTTACACCCATAATGTGTAAAAACGTTACATAGTAACATAGTATTGGAGGTTGTATAAAGAAAATACGTCCATCTAGTCCAACCTGTTAACCCTACCCATAATGTTTCTGTTAACAGTTACATAGTAACATAGATTGGAGGTTGTATAAAACATATACGTCCATCTAGTCCACCTTTATACCCTACCCATAATGTCTGTTAACAGTTACATAGTAACATAGATTGGAGGTTGTATAAAGAAATACGTCATCTAGTCCAACCTTTATACCCTACCCATAATGTCTGTTATAACAGTTACATAGTAACATAGATTGGAGGTTGTATAAGACATACGTCCATCTAGTCCCACCTTTATACCCTACCCATAATGTCTGTATAAAAGTACATAGTAACATAGTATTGAGGTGTATAAAGACATACGTCCGATCCAGTCCAACCTTATACCTACCCATAATGTCTGTATAACAGTTACATAGTAACATAGTATTGGTGGTGGTATAAGACACACGTCCATCTAGTCCACCTTATACCCTACCCATAATGTCTGTATAACAGTTACATAGTAAAATAGTATTGGTGGTTGATAAAGACATACATCCATCTAGTCCAACCTTTATACCCTACCTAATGTCTGATACAGTTACATAGTAACATAGTATTGGAGGTTGTATAAAGACATATCCATCTAGTCCAACCTTATACCCTACCCTAATGTCTGTATAACAGTACATAGTAACATAGTATGAGTGGGTGAATAAAGACATACATCCATCTAGTCCAACCTTATACCTACCCATAATGTCTGTCTAACAGTTAACATAGAAACATGTATTGGAGGTTGTATAAACACAACGTCCATCTAGTCCAACCTATTATCCTACCCATAATATGTCTGTATAAACAGTTACATGGAACATAGTATTGGAGGTTGTAAAAGACATACGTCCATCTAGTCCCACCTTTATACCTACCCTAAGTCTTGTATAACAGTACATAGTAACATAGATTGGAGGTTGTATAAAGACACCCCTCATCTAGTCCAACCTTTATACCCTACCCATAATGTCTGATAACAGTTACATAGTAACATAGTATTGTAGGTTGTATAAAACAAACTACGTCCACTAGTCCAACCTTATTATCCCTACCCATAATGTCTGTATAACAGTACATAGAAATAGTATTGGAGTTGTGATAAAGGCATAGTCCATCTAGTCCAACCTTTATACCCTCACCATAATGTCTGTTAAAGTTACATAGAACATAGTAGTGAGGTTGTATAAAGACAACGTCTCTAGTCCAAACCTTTATACCTACCATAATGTCTGTATAAAGTTACATAGTAAACCATAGTATTGGAGGTTGTATAAGACATATCCGTCTAGTCCAACCTTATACCCTACCCATAATGTGTATAACGGTACATAGTACATAGTATTGGCGGTGTTAACACAACCTTACGTCAGTCTAGTCCAAACACTTTATACCTACCCATAATGGTCTGTAGAACAGTGCACAGTAAACATAGTATTGGAGGGGTATAAAGACATACGTCCATCTAGTCCAACCTTTATACCCTACCCATTATGTCTGTCTAACAGTAACATAGTAACATAGTATTGGTGGTTGTATAAAGACATATGTCCATCTAGTCCAACCTTTATACCCTACCCATAATGTCTAGCAGTTACATAGTAACATAGTATTGGAGGTTGTATAAAGACATATGTCCATCTAGTCCAACCTTTATACCCTACCCATAATGTCTGTATAACAGTTACATAGTAACATAGTATTGGAGGTTATATAAAGACATACGTCCATCTAGTCCAACCTTTATACCCTACCTATAATGTCTGTATAACTTTTACATAGTAACATAGTATTGGAGGTTATATAAAGACATACGTCCATCTAGTCCAACCTTTATACCCTACCCATAATGTCTGTATAACAGTTACATAGTAACATAGTATTGGAGGGTGTAAACGACATTACCGTCCATCTAGCAACAACCTTATACACTACCCATAATGTCTGTATACAGTACATGTAACATAGTATTGGAGGTTGTATAAAGACATACGTCCATTAGTCCAACTTTATACCTACCCATAATGTTGTATAAACAGTTACATAGTAAACATAGTATTGGAGGTTGTATAAAGACATACGTCACTCTAGCCAACCTTTATACCCCCCATAATGTCTGTATAACAGTTACATAGTACAATAGTATTGGAGGTTGTATAAAGACATAAGTCCATCTAGTCCAACTTTATAACCCTACCCATAATGTCGTATAACAGTTACATGTAACATAGTATTGGAGTTGTATAAAGACAATACGTCCATCTAATCCAACCTTTATACCCTACCCATAATGTGTACGTTTTACATAGTAACATAGGTTGGAGGTTGTATAAAGAATAGTCCATCTATACACCTTTATACCTACCCATAATGTCTGTATAACAGTTACATAGTAACATAGTATGGAGGTTGTATAAAGACATACCACATCTAGTCCAAACTTTTACCCTACCCATAATGTCTGTATAACAGTACACTAGTAAACATAGTATTGGAGGTTGTATAAAGACATACATCCATCTAGTCCAACCTTTATACCCTACCCATAATGTCTGTATAACAGTTACATAGTAACATAGTATTGGAGGTTGTACAAAGACATACGTCCATCTAGTCCAACCTTTATACCCTACCCATAATGTCTGTATAACAGTTACATAGTAACATAGTATTGGAGGTTGTATAAAGACATACGTCCATCTAGTCCATCCTTTTACCCTACCCATAATGTCTGTATAACAGTTACATAGAAACATAGTATTGGAGGTTGTATAAATGTTTACTGGAAACCCCTTTGAAATAAAAAATAACATGCATGGTATAAAGGTGATACCTTTATTGGTAACTAAGATAGTCATAGCAAGCTTTCAGAACATTCTAGTTCCTTTCTCAAGCTGAATATCATGACGCTGTGGTGCTCTGATATTTATACAACATTTACTGTAGCTCACAGTTTAAATAACCAGAATAAAGGAATATCAGGGTGAAAGGTGTTAACAAAGTCATATAAAGGGGTCTGCAAGGGACAAACAGATAAGGTACAAGATACTGTGGGTCAAATAGTGGTAAGTTATTGTGAAGTGAAAGGAATTCCATGGAATTAACTGTCCCAATGTCTGTACAGATGATTTCTGGCTTGGTGCTGGCCGTTCTTAATCTTTATAGTTTTCCATAAATCCAAGGTCCAGGTTCTGTCCCTTCTCCAGAGAGTTAAACGTTTCCATTCATTTGTACTCCCATACCTTCCTTCCATTCTCTGTTTTAAAGTTCCCCTTAAGGACCAAGATCCTTAGATGGTTTATGGAGTGGTTGTTACAATGGTTCCCTACTGGTGTGTCCTGTTCTTTATTTGTTATAGTAAAGCGGTGGTGTGTATTCCTCTTTCTCAGGCTTTGGCCAGTCTCTCCTATATACAGCCCTCCTGTTGGGCATCTAGTGCACTGTATTAAGTACACCACATTGGATGAAGAGCAGTTGTATTGGCCATGGATACTGTATTCCTCTAATGTGCCTGGAATCTGTATTTTGTCTGAATTGCAGATGTGTGGGCAGGTTTTGCATTGTTTATTGCCACAGGGATAGGTTCCATTTTTGTTGGGTTGAATCATGGCGCTTCTTGTTATTAGTCTTTTTAGATTTGTGGGCTGCCTGAATGCCAGAAGTGGTGGGTCTGGGAATGTTTTGGAGCCTCTAATCCTTGTGAAGTGTACACTGTAGATCCTTGGCTATTTTTCTGAGGGTCTTTAGTTGGGGATTGTATGTGAGGACTAGAGGGATTCGATTTGTTTCTATTTTTTGTTTGTATTGCAGAAGTTGATTTCTGGGAATCCTGGTGGCTGTATGGATGTTTTGATCCACAATCCTTAATCCTAGTATCTAGAAAGTGAATGTGAGTAGGGGAGTAGTTCAGTTTAAAATTGATAGGTGAAAGTCATTAAATTGTTTGTGAAATTGAATGAGTTCTTGTTCAGTACCTGTCCAGATTATGAATATGTCATCTATGTAGCCGAGGTACGTTAGAGGTTTGGTGTTACAGGTGGAGAGAGTCTTCTTCTAGTTTAGCCATGAAAAGATTGGCATATCGGGGTGCAAAGCGTGTACCCATACTGGTTCCCATGTTCTGTTAATACATTTCTTGCCCGAATTGGAAGTAGTTGTGTGACAAGGTAAATTCAATAAGTTGTATAACTGCGTGAGATGGTAGGCCCTCCTTTTCCAGAAATTCTTTGCAGGCGGCTATACCATCTGCATGTGGAATGTTTGTGATTCGACATCCATTGTTGCCAACATGGTGCCCTCAGGTTGTATAAAGACATACATCCATCTAGTCCAACCAATATACCCTACTTATAATGTCTGTATAACAGTTACATAGTAACATAGTATTGGAGGTTGTATAAAGGCATACATCCATCTAGTCCAACCTTTATACCCTACCCATAATGTCTGTATAACAGTTACATAGTAACATAGTATTGGAGGTTGTATAAAGACATACATCCATCTAGTCCAACCTTTATACCCTACCGACTGGCCTTTCTCAATTAGAATGACTTTACAGAAATCGGTGGCAATTAACGAAAATAAAGAAACCAAGCCTAAATAAGTGGGGGGGTGTCGACACCAACTGTCCTGCCCGATGTACAATGCTATTTTAACCCTTACTACTCTGCGTTCCTAGTAACACCTCTTAGCCCTATCTAATCACAACCCTTAACACCACCTGGCTGTGATATGCTAATGGGGATTTTCCCCGCAGGGTACAATTGGCCACAGATTCTTGTACGTCATTCTGAATGAGAAAGCCATCGAATACGACTAGCCGAAAAAACGTCTTCAACAACCATTCAAGTCCACCCTCACATTCAATTATGTCACATAGGGAGTACACCTCCTCACATTAACAGTATGTACATAGTGGAGTACCCCCTCCCTTACAATTATGTCACATCGTGAGTACACCCCCTCACATTACAGTAGTCACATAGTGAGTACCCCTCACATTAAGTATGTCCATAGTGAGGAAACCCCCCTCACATTACAAAAAGTATGTCACTAGGGAGTACACCCCTCACAGTACAGTCATGTAACATAGTTAGACACCCCCCTCACATTACAGGTATGTCACAGTAGTGAGTACACCCCTCACATTACATTCAATGCCAACATAGTGGTACAACACCACCCCTCACATTTACAGTATGTCACATAGTGGTACACCCCTCCCATTACAGTATGTCACATAGTGAGTACCCGAAAGACACCCCTCACTTACGTATGTCCATATGAGTACAATACACCCTCACATTACCGTAATGTCACTAGCGAGTACACCCCTCACAAACTTACATAGTTCACATAGTTGAAGTCCACCCCTCACATTCAGTATGTAAACATAGTGAGAAACCCCTCACAGTTACGAGTATTTCACATAGTTAGTACAACCCCCTCACATACAGTATGTAACATAGTGAGTACCCCTCACATTACAGTATGTGTCACAAGTAGTACACCCCTCCCATTACCGTATGTCACATAGTTAGTACACCCCTCACATTACAGTATGTCACATAGTGAGTACAACCCTCACTTACAGTATGTCACATAGTGAGTAACACCCCTCACCTTACAAAGTATGCCACAAAGTGATTACATACACCCCTCACATTACAGTATGTAACATAGTGAGAACACCCCTCACTACAGTATGTCACATAGTGAGTACACCCCTCCATAACAAGTAGTCACAGTACAGTATGAGTTGGACTAGATGGACTTCTGTCTTTATAACAACCTCCAATACTATGTTACTATTTCCGGTTAGACATACATTAAGGGTAAAGGATTAAGGTTCGGACTCGATGGGCGTATGTCTTTATACAACCTCCAATACTAGTTACTATTAACGTTTATACAGACATTATGGGTAGGGTATAAAGGTTGGACTAGATGGACGTATGTCTTTTTACAACCCTCCAATACTATGTTACTATGTAACTGTTATACAGACATTATGGTAGGGATAAGGTGGACTAGATGGACTTTATGTCTTATACAACCTCCAATACTATGTTCATGTAACTGTTATACAGACATTAAGGGTAGGGTATAAAGGTTGGACTAGATGGACGTATGTCTTTATCACAACACTCCTAATACATGTGTACTATGTAACTGTTTAACAGACATTATGGTAGGGTAATAAGGTGGACTATATGGACTGATGTCTTTATCAACCTCCAATACTATTGTTCTATGTAACTGTTATACAGACATTATGGGTAGGGTATAAAGGTTGGACTAGATGGACGTATGTCTTTATACAACCTCCAATATCTGTTACTATGTAACTGTTATAACAGACATTATGGGAGGGTATAAAGGTGGACTAGATGGACGTATGTCTTTATACAACCTCCAATACTATGTTACTATGTAACGTTTATCAGACATTATGGGTAGGGTATAAAGGTTGGACTAGATGCGAGTATGTCTTTATAACACCTCCAATACTATGTACTATGTAACTTTTACAGACATTATGGGTGGGTATAAAGGTTGACAGATGGAGTAGTCTTTATACAACCTCCAATACTATGTTACTATGTAACTGTTTTACAGACATTATGGGTAGGGTATAAAGGTGGACTAGATGGACGTATGTCTTTATACAACCTCCTACTATGTTACTTATTACTGTTATACAGACATATGGGTAGGGTAAAAGGTTGGACTAGATGGACGTATGTTTATACAAACCTCCAATACTATGTTCTATTAACTGTTATACAAGACATTATGGGTAGGGTATAAAGTGTTGGACTAGATGGCGTATGTCTTGTATACACCTCCATACTATGTTACTATGTAACTGTTATACAGACATTATGGGTAGGGTATAAAGGTTGACTAATGGCGTATGTCTTTATACACACCTCCAATACTGTTTACTATGTACCTGTTATACAGACATTATGGGTAGGATATAAAGTTGGACTGATGGACGTAATGTCTTTATACACCTCCAATACTATGTTACTATGTAACTGTTTACGACATTATGGGTAGGGTATAAAGGTTGGCCTGATGGACGCAATTCTTTATAAACACTCAATCTATGTTATGTGTAACTGTTATACAGACATTATGGGTAGGGTATAAGGTTGGACTAGATGGACGTATGTCTTATACAACCTCCAATACTATGTTACTATGTAACTGTTATAACGACATTATGGGTTAGGGTATAAGGTGACTGATGGATGAATGTCTTTATACAACCTCCATTACTATTTCTATGTAACTGTTATACAGACATATGGGTAGGGTATAAGGATGGGACTAGAGGACGTCTGTCATTTATACAACCTCCAATACTATTCTACTACTATGTAACTGTTATATAGACATTATGTGTAGGGGTATAAAGGTTGGACTAGATGGACGTATGTCTTTATACAACCTCCAATACTATGTTCTATAGTAACTGTTATACAGACATTAGGTAGGGGTATAAAGGTTGGATAGATGGACGTATGTCTTTATATAACCTCCAAACTATGTTACATGTAACTGTTATACAGCATTATGGTAGGGTATAAAGGTTGGACTAGATGGACGTATGGTTCTTTATACAACCTCCAAACTATGTTTCTATGTAACTGTTATACAGACATTATATGGTGGGGTTATAAAGGTTGGACTAGATGGACGTAGGTCTTATAAACACCTCCAATACTATGTTACTATGTAACTGTTATACAGACATTATGAGGTAGGGTATAAAGGTTGGACTAGATGGACGTATGTCTTTATAAACCAACCCCAATACTATGTTACTATGTAACTGTTATACAGACATTGGGGGGTAATAAAGGTTGGACCAGATGGACGTAGTCTTTATACAACCTCCAAATATGTTTCCTAGTAACGTTATATACAGACATTATGGGTAGGGTATAAAGGTTGGACTAGATGGGACGTGTGTTTATACAACCTCCATACTATTTACTATGTAACTGTGTATGACAGACATTATGAGTAGGATATAAAGTTGGACTAGATGGACGATTCTTTATACAACCTCCAATACTATGTTACTATGTAACTGTTATACAGACATTATGTGAGGGTATTAAAAGGTTGGACTAGATGGATGTATGCTTTATCAACCTCCAATACTATGTACTATGTAACGGTTATACAGACATTATGGGTTAGGATATAAATGTTGGACTCAGATGGATGCTTATGTCTTTATACAACTCCAATACTATGTTACTATGTAACTGTTATACAGACATTATGGGTAGGGTATAAAGGTTGGACAATTACATAGTAACATAGTATTGGAGGTTGTATAAAGACATACGCCCATCTAGTCCAACCTTTATACCCTACCCATAATGTCTGTATAACAGTTACATAGTAACATAGTATTGGAGGTTGTATAAAGACATACGCCCATCTAGTCCAATCTTTATACCCTACCCATAATGTCTGTATAACAGTTACATAGTAACATAGTATTTGGGGTTATATAAAGACATACGTCCATCTAGTCCAACCTTTATACCCTACCCATAATGTCTGTATAACAGTCCGCCCTCAGACCTCCGCACCTGGCTTGGGAGATACGGCTCCGTCCAAAGCGACCTGTTTAAAAACCTTGATGACAGCGGAATTTGGGATGGTGGTTGGAAGTGCGTGCGTCCGTAACATCCCCCAGCACATCCCAAATTCTGCCTTTATCGGCAGGGATAGGATACAATGCTTCTACCCGGGACCCCCATCATTTCCTTAATTTCTTTCTAGGAGTTCTAGCTCCATCTTTGGCCTTTAGCAAACTAAGCTTATCCTGGTGTTACGGCCAAAATTTTTTTGTCCCTGATCTCTCCATTGTGATGCTCAGGCCTGGGCCATTATTACAATGCGTCACGCTACTATGAATTGCGATTAGGAAGCCTGCTATCCATGGGGGGGATGAAAACTTGACCCGATAATATGTATTGCGGTCAGTAGTTTCGACCACAAGAAGTTTGAAAAACACCCTCCTGTTTTTTTATCTGTACATCAAGAAAATTAATACAAATGAAGAAAATATTAGCAGTACACAATCGTTATTGTCCACCGGCTGTTAAAAAAGACAAAATTCCTATCTAGTCCAACCTTTATACCCTACCCATAATGTCTGTCTAACAGTTACATAATAACATAGTATTGGAGGTTGTATAAAGACATACATCCATCTAGTCCAACCTTTATACCCTACCCATAATATCTGTCTAACAGTTACATAGTAACATAGTATTGGAGGTTGTATAAAGACATACACCCATCTAGAACAACCTTTATACCCTACCCATAATGTCTGTATAACAGTTACATAGTAACATAGTATTGCAGGCTGTATAAAGACATACGTCCATCTAGTCCAACCTTTATACCCAACCATAATGTCTGTATAACAGTTAAATAGTAACATAGTATTGGAGGTTATATAAAGACATACGTCCATCTAGTCCAACCTTTATACCCTACCCATAATGTCTGTATAACAGTTACATAGTAACATAGTATTGGAGGTTGTATAA
>JAACNH010001416.1:0-77557 GCA_019447015.1 Hymenochirus boettgeri | reverse complement strand
AGTAACATAGTATTGGAGGTTGTATAAAGACATACGTCCATCCAGTCCAACCTTATAGACATATAGATAGAAGATAGACATTTAGAAGGTAGTAATAATTCCTTTAAAGAAGTATTCTGTTGCCATTGCCCCATGGTACTTCCTCATCTCCACCCCACGTTGAACTTACCATCTCCACAAGGCGGCGCAGTAGGAAACGTTTGCGAATTCTTGGTGAACGTGGGAAGTTTAGTTCGTAGCAGAGAGTTGGCACCATGACAAAATAATAAATATCTGTGGGGGAAAAAAGACACAGAAGACTTGGTCCTAGTTGGTCTTAGAAAGGGTTAAAGCCTCTGCTGATCAGCAATTACCTCTGTGAGTAAGGTTTCCAGGGTAAGACACTTCTCTCCTGCCCAGCTCACCATTGGCTTTATTTATCAGAGGGACTGGAATACACACACACAAGATTAAAATACTATAATCAACAATCAATGGGAAGGAGGATGGATCCGCGACTCTCATTGAATATCCCACCCAGAAACCACAGTAACGTCTAAGTCCCAGTGCTCTCCCTGTGTATCCTCAACATGATCCAATACTATCTGGTTATCCTATCACTTTCTAACCCATCATCTACACCTCACTCTACCTACCTGACCCATTCTAACCCATCATCTACACCTCACTCTACCTACCTGACCCATTCTAACCCATCATCTACACCTCACTCCCCCTACCTGACCCATTCTAACCCATCGTCTATCTACCCTCACTCTACCCTACCTGACCCATTCTAAACCCCATCATCTACACCTCACTCTACCTACCTGACCCATTCTAACACCCACATCATCTACACCCTCACTCTACCTACCTGACCCATTCTAACCCATCATCTACACCTCACTCTACCTACCTTACCCATTCTAACCATCATCTACACCTCACTCCTCCCTCCCTACCTGACCCATTCTAACCCATCTACACCTCACTCTACCTACCCGACCCATTCTAACCCATCATCTACCACCTCACTCTACCTCCCCTGACCCATTCTAACCCATCATCTCACACCTCCACTCTCCCCCTACCTGACCCATTCTAACCCATCATCTACACCTCACTCTCCCTACCCGACCCATTCTAACCCATCATCTACCTCACTCTACCTACCTGACCCATTCTACCCAACTCATCTACACCCCTCCCCCTACTGACCCCATTCTAACCCATCATCTACACCTCACTCTACCTACCTGACCCCATTCTAACCCCATCATCTACACCTCACTCCCCCTACCTGACCCATTCTAACCCTCATCTACACCTCACTTCCCCCTACCTGACCCATTCTAACCCATCATCTACACCTCACTCTACCTACCTACCCATTCTAACCCATCTACACCTCACTCCCCTACCTGACCCATTCTAACCCATCATCTACACCTCACTCTCCCTACCTGACCCTTCTACACCCTCATCTACACGCCCCTCTACCTGACCCATTCTAACCCTCATCTACACCTCACTCTCCTCCCCTGCGCCCATTCCTAACCCATCACACACCTCACTCTACCCTACCTGACCCATTCTCTAACCATCATCTACACCCTCCCCTCCCCTACCTGACCCGATCTAACCCCATCATCTACACCTCACTGCCCCCTACCTTACCCATTCTAAACCCATCCATCTACCACCTCACTCTCTACCTACCTGACCCATTCTAACCCATCACTACCCTCACTCTCCCTACCTGACCCATTCTAACCCATCATCTACACCTCACTCTCCTACCTGACCCATTCTAACCCATCATCTACACCTCACTCTCCCCTACCTGACCCATTCTCCCAGTCCTCTACTCGACGACGTCCCCATCTCTCCCCTCACTCTCCCTACCTGACCCTTCTATACCCATCATCTACACTACACTCAACCCCCTACCTGACCCTTCTAACCCATCATCTACACCTCAACCTCCCCCTCCTGACCCCATTCTAACCCATCATCTACACCTCACTCGACCCCCTGACCCTTCTAGACCCATCACTACACCCACTCTCCTCACCAGACCCATTCTAACCCCATCATCTACACCTCACTCTACCTACCTGACCCATTCTAACCCATCATCTACACCTCACTCTACCTACCTGACCCATTCTAACCCATCATCTACACCTCACTCTACCTACCTGTACGCCGCTGTCTAACCCACATCACTCTAGGATCTACGAGACCACTTCGACTCACCCTCACTGTGGCTCACCCACTCCTCCCTACCTACCCCATTCTAACCCATCATCTACACCTACTCCCCCTACCTGACCCATTCCTAGACCCATCATCTACTCCTCACCACCCTACCTGACCCATTCTAAAACCCCATCACTACACCCCTAACCACCTGACCCATCTAACCCATCAGCTACACCCACCTACCTACCCTACCGCACCCATCTACTCTAACGACCCAGTCTAACCCATCTCTCTCCTACACACGGGACCCTCTAACCCTATAACCTCATCTCTAAACCTGCCCATCTAAACCCACCCTCAAACACCTACCTAACCCCATTCTAACCCATCATCTACACCTCACTCCCCTACCTGACCCATTCTAACCCATCATCTACACCTCACTCTACCCTACCACCCCGAACCCACATCACACCACTCTACACCTGCCCCATCAACCCTATCATCTCCACCTCCCTCTCCCTACCTGTACCCTTCTAACCCATCATCACACCTCACTCTACTACCCTACCCTGACCACATTCTACACCCACATTCTATACAACCTCACTACCTCACCTCGACCTGACCCATTCTAACCCTCATCGTACCCTCACTCTACCTACCTGACCCAGTTCTACCCTCATCTACAACCTCCCTACACCTCCTCTACTACCTGACCCTTCTAAACCCATCATCTACAACCCCCACTCTACCTACCTGACCCATTCTAACCCATCATCTACACCTCACTCTACCTACCGACCCCTAACGACCCACATCTCTCACCTCACTCTCCCCCCACCTGACCCATTCTAACCCATCATCTACACCTCACTCGCCCTACCTGACCCATTCTAAACCCATCATCGTACCCTCACTCTCCCCTACCTGACCCATTCTAACCCATCTACCGCCTCACTCCTCACCTACCTGACCCATTCTAACCCCTCTACCTCACTCTACTACCGACCATTCTAACCCATCTCTCAACCTCACTCCCCCTACCCCGACCATTCTAACCCATCATCTACACCCTCACTCTTACCTACCTGACCCATTTCTAACCCTCATCTACACCTCACTCTACCTACCCGACCCATTCTAACCCATCTACACCTCACTCTAACCTACCTGACCCATTCTTAACCCATCATCTACACCTCACTCCCCCTACCTGACCCATTCTAACCCATCTACACCTCACTCTCCCTACCTGACCCATTCTAAACCCATCTCACACCTCACTCTCCCTACCTGACCCATTCTAACCCATCTACACCTCACTCTCCCTACCTGACCCATTCTAACCCATCTACACCTCACTCTACCTACCCGACCCCATTCTACCCCTCTACACCTCACTCTCCCTACCTGACCCATTCTAACCACTCTACACCCTCCCCTACCTGACCCATTCTACCCATCTACACCTCACTCTACCTACCTGACCCCCCATTCTAACCCATCATCTACACCTCACTACTCCCTACGAACCCATTCAATCCCACTACTACACCTCACTCTACCTACCTGACCCATTCTAACCCATCATCTACACCTCACTCTCCCTACCTGACCCATTCTAACCCATCTACACCTCACTCTACCTACCCACCCATTCTAACCCATCTACACCTCACGGGGGGGGTCTCACTTCCCCCTACCTAGCCTATTCTAACCCATCATCTACACCTCACTACCCCCCCCTACCTGACCCATTCGTATAACCATCATGCTACCCATCACTCTACACCTACCCCACGCCATTCTAAACCCCTCTACAACTCACCACCTCACCTGTGTCCTACCTGACCCATTCTAAACCCAATCCCCAATCTACTACCTCCTCTCCCCTACCTGACCCATTCTACACCATCATCCTACAACCCTCACTCTACCCAACCCCTACCGACCCATTCTAACCCCATCTCCCTCCCTTCCCCCCCTCCCCCCCCCCCCCTCCCGCCGACCGTACCCGCTTCTAACCCATCATCTACACCTCACTCTACCATACCTGACCCATTCTAACCCATCCACTCACGGGAGGCTCGGGGTGCCCGGGGAACCCCCTTACCTGACCCATTCTACCCATGGCGAATCTCCACCTCACTCTACACTACCGGCGGACCTATTCTAACCCATCTACCCTCACTCTCCCTCCCTGACCCATTCTAAACCCATCTACACCCTCACCTACCTACCTGGACCCATGGTCTTAGACCCATCAGCTACACCTCAACTCACCACTACCTGACCCATCTAACCTAAGACCCATCCTAATCTACACCTTCTACAACTCACATCGCCGCCCGACAGGGGGGGCCGGAGGGTGGCGGCCATCTAAAACCCATCATCTACACCTCGACGCTCCGGAAAAATACACCCAACCACCCGGCCTTCTAACCCCATCGTACACACCCACTCTCACCTACCTAACCCATTCTACCCATCTCTACCCTCACCTCACCTACACAGGTACCCTTCTAACCCTCTCGGGACACCCACTCTCCCTACCTGACCCATTCTAACCCATCATCTACACCTCACTCTACCTACCCGACCCATTCTTACCCATCTACACCTCACTCCCCTACCTACCCTTCTAACCGCATCTACCCTCACGCTACCAACTGACCCATTCGAACCATCATCTACACGCTCACTCCCTCCCCCTACCTGACCACATTCTAAACCCATCATCTACACCATCACTCTACCTACCTGACCCATTCTAACACACCATCATCTACACCTCACTCCCCCTACCTGACCCATTCTAACCCATCATCTACACCTCACTCTCCCTACCTGACCCATTCTAAACCCTATCATCTACACCTCACTCTCCCTACCTGACCCATTCTAACCCATCATCTACCCCGTCGGCGACACACAACGCGTCGCGGGACCAGATTAGCGCGCTTGCGTAACGACAGACCTGCAGTCTGTCCACCAATCAAACTATAAAAGCATGGAAAAAAGAAGGGGTGGGGGAAAGACGGAAAAATAAAAGCGACGGCCCGTAACATAACATCCTGTTACGTAGGAGCGACACCTCAAATGAGCGTACACCTCGCAGAAGGGAAAAGAATGGGAACCAGCTTCTGGAGCCTGACCCATTCTACACCAGATCATCTACGCCATCCACTAAACCGAATACCAGAAGAGCGGAGCCATGTTCTAAAAAGTGAGGGTAAACCCATCCGAGTCGAAGTGACACGTACAAACATGCTAGCCGTAACACGGACCCATTCTAGAAGAGGAGGGAGACGCCTCGTACGACACACACTCGGACACTAAGAGCGCTCACCAAACCTCGCCTACCTACACCCTGTCGGGCACCCATCACCCTCACTCTCCCGACCATGACAAAAGGGGCCATTCTAACCGCTGCTGCACCTCAACTCACCAGACCGACTACCAACGAAAGGCGCCAAATTCTAGAGCCCAGCTACCATGACCTCTCCGCTACGCGATAGATGCCGCATTCTAACCCTCGTAACCGACACCGTCCTAGAACACAATACGCATAGTCCACCCGTCACCTCATCTACCTACCTGACCCCAGTCGACACCCAGCAGCACACCGCCTCTACCGACCGGACCCATCTCAACCCATCATCTACACCTCACTCACTATACTAGCTAACCCATCTCTTACAATGAACGCTGCCACTGACCAATTTGCTAACAGACGCTCTCACTCTACCACCTGACCCATCGCTAACCCTCATATTCTACCACCTCCTCTCCTACCTGACCGCATTTCTAACCCTTCATAACACCTCACTCTACCTACGACCCATCTTAACCCTATCTCATCTACACCTCACTCTACCACCTGACCTCGCAACCAACATTCAAACCCACTACAACCGACCTCACATCTACATCCTACTACCTCATCTTACTACGACCCTGCTACACCATTCATCTAATCCTCACTTCCCTTACCCTACCGGACCCATTCTAACCCGTCACTCACACCCACTCTACCTACCTGACATTCTAACACATCTAATCTACACTCACTCTACTACCGACCAATTTCTTTTAACCCATCTTACAACCTCACTCTAAACCGACCACCGACCTTCTAACCATCTTACTACCTCACTCCTACTACCGACCCATTCTAAACCATCATCTACACCACTGCTCCGCAATACCTGCCCATTCAAACCCATTCTACACCTCACCTCTACACCTGACCCATTCTAAACCTCATCATCTGACCCTCACCTCTTCCCACCTGACCCATTCTAACCGCATCTCTACAACCTCACTCTACTACCTAACTGACGCCCATTCTTAACCCATGCACTTACAGCTCACTCTACCTACCTGCCCATTCTAACCCGCATCATACGACACCTCACTCCCTCCTACCTGACCCCTTCTAACACATCACTACACCTCACTCTACCCTACACCAGCCCATCTAACACCATCTACACCATCTACCGCCTACCTGACCCATTCTAGACCCATCTCTAACCTCACTCACCCTAGCCTGTACCCATTCTAACCCATTTCATCTACAACTCACTCTACCTACCCGCACCCATTCAACCCTCATCTAACACCTCACTCTACCTACCACCTGAACCCATTCTTAACCCATCTCACACCTCACTCACCTACCTGACCCATTCTAACACAGCCACACTCAGTCCTACACCTCATTCTACCATATCACTACTCTCCCTCTCTACCCATGCTAGTCGCATCAACACCTCACTCCAACTCCCATTCTAACCCAATCTCTAACCCCATTTCTCTGATTCTACATCCTCACATCCATAACCTACCGACCCATTTCTAACCCCATCTTACGATCCTCACTCCCTACCCTACCTGACCCATTCAATCCCGCATCGCACTACCGCCACTCTACCTACCCGACCCATTCTAACCCATCTCGGTACCCTAAGCAGAACTCACCAGATTGGGACCGCCCGTTTGCCCGGTTCTGTGCCCCTCTTCTCCCTGCAACCAGCGGTTCCATCCATATAGGAAAAGACTTTTAGGAACAGTATAGTGTAGATCATCAGAGAGAGAACAGAGCCCACTGGAAGGAGAGAACTTCCATTGTTATACTGTCACACAACAGCAGCAAACAGCCCGAGGCTTTATGGGACACTAAAAGGACAATTTATACGGTTATACTTCTCTTCTTCTCCAGGCCAGTTGTACACAAGGTCAGGATAGAAACCACTAGGACCTTACCCCTGGGTTTAACTTGTATAAGCGAAAAGAGTATGTAAAAGTTTTCTTGCTCCCTTCCGCCTTTCGTCCTGCAGTCTGACCAATAGGACACGCTGTGCAAAAAGACTTTCTTCCTATTGGTGGTCCAGTCCCAAGCTGAATAGGGGACAAAGCGAGCCAGCAAGAAACATTTAAAGCTTCTTTCTATTTATACAAGGTAAACCCAAGTAAAGGCGTTATACCACAGAGTATTAATTATGTATATGGGGTGATATAAATATATAGTATATGTAAGGAGTTTAACCACCGAAGGTATTAATTATATATGGGCTGGTGATATAAATATATAGTATATTGTATAGGAGTTATACCACAGAGTATTAATTATGTATATGGGCTGGTGATATAAATATATAGTATATTGTATAGGAGTTATACCACAGAGTATTAATTTAATATGGGCTGTGAGATAATATATACGAATATATTGTATAGGAGTTTATCCACAAGTATTAATTATATATATGGGCTGGTGATATAAATATATAGTATATTGTATAGGAGTTATACCACAGAGTATTAATTATATATATAGGCTGGTGATATAAATATATATAGTATATTGTATGGGTTATACCCAGAGATTAATATGTATGGGCTGGTGATAATATATATTTATATTGTATAGAGTTATACCACGGTATTAATTATATATGGGCTGGTGATATTAATATATAGTATATTGTATAGGAGTTATACCACAGAGTATTAATTAGATTATTTTGGCTGGTTGATATAAATATTATATATATTGTATAGGAGTTATACCACACAGATATATTATTATATGGGCTGGTGATTAATATATAGTAATATTGGTATAGGAGTTATACCACAGAGTATTAATATGGATATGATGGCTGGTGATATAATATCTGATATGTAACAGAGTTATAACCACAGAGTATTAATTATGTATATGGGCTGGTGATATAAATATATATAGTATATTTGTATAGAGTTATACCACGAGTATTACTATATGTATATGCGGTGATAAACAATCTAGTTATTGTAAGATTTATACCACAGAGTATTGTAATTTAATGTTATATGGGCTGTGATATAAATATATAGTATCATTGTATAGGATTATACCACAGAGTATTAAATTATTTATGGGCTGGTGATACTTATTAATAATTGTATAGGAGTTATACCACAGAGTATTAAATTATGTATATGGGCGTTGATATAAATATATAAAATTTTGTATAGGAGTTATACCACAGAGTATTAATTATGTATATGGGCTGGTGATGATACATATTAGCTTATTGTATAGGAGTTTAACCACAGAGTATTAATTATCTATGGGCTGGTGATATAAATATATAAAATATATTGTATAGGAGTTATACCACAGAGTATTGTAATAATTATATATATGGGCTGTGATATAAATATATGTTATGTTATAGGGTTTACCACAGAGTATTGTAATAATTATATATATGGGCTGGTGATATAAATATATAGTATATTGTATAGGAGTTATACCACAGAGTATTAATTAATAATGGGCTGGTGATATAAATATATAGTATATTGTATATGAGTTATACCACAGAGTATTATTATGATATATTGCTGGTGATATAAATATATAGTATATTGTATGCGTGTACTACCACAAGATTGTAATAATTATATATGGGCTGGTGATATAAATATAGTATATTGTATAGGAGTTATACCACAGAGTATGTAAATAATTAATTTATGGGCTGGTGATATTAATATATAGTATATTGTATAGGAGTTATACCACAGAGTATTAATTATATATATGGCTGGTGATATAAATATATAGTATATTGTATAGGAGTTATACCACAAGTATTAATAATTATGTATATGGGCTGGTTGATTATAATATATAGTATATTGTATAGGAGTTATACCCCAGAGTATTAATTATATATATGGGCTGGTGATATAAATATGTATGTATAGTATTGTATAGGATTATTACCACAGAGTATTTTAATAATTTATGTATAGGGTGGTGATATAATAATAGTATATTGATAGGTTTCTACCACAGAGTATTAATTATTATATGGGCTGGTGAAATTAATATATAGTTATATTGTATAGGAGTTATACCACAGAGTATGTAATGATATATAACCTGTATATTGTGTCCCTGTAAGTTAGTGTACACTTATCTGTTATCTCAGAGTTTGTATCCAATAAGGCTCCAGCTAGATATGTGATTGTCGGCTTTAAGTCCAAGGTACAGGATCTGATAATCTTGCTGCAATATGAACAGACACTAGAGGGCACTAGATACATTTTCAGCTGTTAAAGGGGCACCAGACACCTGGTAATTGCTTCGTCAATACCCATACTGATTAGAGGGAAGGTGATTGTTCTATCCTCAGCTTGGTCTGAGTCTATTCCTGACCTCTTATTCATAAACTTTCCTGGAAACTAGGCCCTGCCTAGAAGCCATTGTTTTTGCTATGATGTGGTGGAAGATCTTTTTCCCAAACTCTCCATGTGGTGGGCCTGGTTCTGGTTCCCATCACTCACCAGCATCACCACGCACCAGTTCAGGATGCCCCTGTAGTTGCTGTATCCACTGGCTGAACTGAGAAGGGACTCCTGGATCTTGTGACACCTGCATAGGGAGACAGACATGATAAGTAGGACTGTAGGGATAATGTAATGGCCAATCAGAGGGCAAACCTCACTGCATCAATGAACCAATCCCAGGTACATTAACTAGATTTACTATCGTTAACAGTGATTAGATCTGGTGTATTCAATTACATCATTATGGGTAGGGTATAAAGGATGAAACAACATATGTACAGCAATGGTACAGTGTGGGCAGTGGAGGTATCACACAGTATTAAACATTACATATGTACAGCAATGGTACAGTGTGGGCAGTGGAGGTATCACACAGTATTAAACAACATATGTACAGCAATGGTACAGTTGGGCAGCGGAGGTATCACACATGTATTAAACATACATATGTACAGCAATGGTCACAGTGTGGGCAGCGGAGGGTATCACACTATTAAACAACATATGTACAGCAATGGCACAGTGTGGGCAGCGGAGGTATCACACTGTATTAAACAACATATGTACAGCAATGGTACAGTGTGGGCAGCGGAGGTATCACATGTATTAAACAACATATGTACAGCAATGGTACAGTTGGGCAGTGGAGGTACACAATGTATTAACCAACATATGTACAGCAATGGACAGTGTGGGCAGGGAGTATCACACTGTATAACATACATATGTACAGCAATGGCACAGTGTGGGCAGCGGAGGTATCACACTGTATTAAACAACATATGTACAGCAATGGACAGTGGTGGCAGCGGAGGTATCACAACAGTATTAAACAACATATGTACAGCAATGGACAGTGTGGGCAGGGAGGTATCACACGTATTAAAAACATATGTACAGCAATGGACAGTGTGGGCAGAGGAGGTATCACACTGTATTAAAAATCATATGTACACAATGGCACAGTGTGGGCAGCGGAGGTATCACACTGTATTAAACAACATATGTACAGCAATGGCACAGTGTGGGCAGCGGAGGTATCACACGTATTAACACATATGTACAGCAATGGACAGTGTGGGCAGCGGAGGTATCACACTGTATTAAACAACATATGTACAGCAATGGTACAGTGTGGGCAGCGCGAGGTATCAACAGTATTAAACAACATATGTACAGCATGCAAGTGGGGCAGCAGGGAGGTATACACACAGTATTAAACAACATATGTACAGCAATGGCACAGTGGGGGCAGCGGAGGTATCACACTGTATTAAAACAACATAGGTACAGCAATGGCACAGTGTGGGCAGCGGAGGTATCACACTGTATTAAACATACATTGACAGCAATGGTTACAGTGTGGGGCAGCGAGAGGTATCACACTGTATTAAACAACATATGTACAGCAATGGTACAGTGTGGGCAGCGGAGGTATCACACAGTATTAAACAACATATGTACAGCAATGGCACAGTGTGGGCAGCGGAGGTATCACACAGTATTAAACAACATATGTACAGCATGGCACAGTGTGGGCAGCGGGAGGTATCACACAGTATTAAACAACATATGTACAGCAATGGCACAGTGTGGGCAGCGAGGTATCACACTGTATTAAACAACATAGTACAGCAATGGTACAGTGTGGGCAGCGAGAGATATCACACGATATTAAACAACATATGTACAGCAATGGCACAGTGTGGGCAGCGGAGGTATTCACACTGTATTAAACAACTATGTAAGCAATGGCACAGTGTGGGCAGGAGGTATCACACGTATTAAACATAAACAACACAAAATGGTACAGTGTGGGCAGCGGAGGTATCACACAGTATTAAACAAACTACACGTACAGCAATGGTACAGTGTGGGCAGCGGAGTATCACACAGTATTAAACATAACACACGTACAGCAATGGTACAGTGTGGGCAGCGGAGGTATCACACGTATTGAACATAACACCGTAGCAATGGTACAGTGTGGGAGCGAGGTATCACACAGTATTAACATAAAACGTACAGCAATGGTACAGTGTGGCAGCGGAGGTATCACACAGTATTGAACATAACACGTACAGACAATGGTACAGTGTGGGCAGCGGAGGTATCACACAGTATTGAACATAACACGTACAGCAATGGTACAGTGTGGGCAGCGGAGGTATCACACAGTATTAAACATAACACACGTACAGCAATGGTACAGTGTGGGCAGCGGAGGTATCACACTGTATTAAACATAACACACGTACAGAAATGGTACAGTGTGGGCAGCGGAGGTATCACACAGTATTAAACATAACACACGTACAGCAATGGTACAGTGTGGGCAGCGGAGGTATCACACAGTATTGAAACATAACAACGTACAGCAAGTGTACAGTGTGGGCAGCGGAGGGTTAATCACCAGATTAACATAACACACGTACAGCAATGGTACAGTGTGGGAGCGGAGTATCACACAGTATTAAACTAACACACGTACAGCAATGGTACAGTGTGGGCAGCGGAGGTATCACCAGTATTAAACATAACACCGTACACGCAATGGTACAGTGTGGGCAGCAGAGGATCCACAGTATGAACATAACACAATACAGCATGGTACAGGGGGCAGCGAGGTATCACACAGTATTGAACAAAACACGTACAGCAATGGTACAGTGTGGGCAGCGAGGTATCACACCAGTATTGAACATAACACACGTACAGCAATGGTAACAGTGTGGCAGCGGAGATCACACAGTATTGAACATAACACGTACAGCAATGGTACAGTGTGGGCAGCGGAAGTATCACACAGTATTGAACATAACACACGTACAGCATGGTACAGTGTGGGCAGCGAAGTATCACAGTATGAACAAACACACGTACAGCAATGGTACAGTGTGGGCAGGAAGTTCAACACATATTGATTGAACTAAACACACGTACAACAATGGTACGTGTGGGCAGCGAAGTATCACACAGTTGAACATACACAGTACAGCAATTGTAAGTGTGGGCACGGAAGTATCACACAGTATTGAAACATAACACATGCAGCAATGGTACAGTGTGGGCAGTGGCTATAACACAGAAAAAATTAAACTTTAACATTTGTACAGCGGGGCTAGACAAAGCCATGGCGACAGAAAAATGCTTCCTGGCAACCAGGAAAATCTGATAAGCGGCACTTCTCTCATAAGCTAGAGTGAGCCTTTTGCCTCAATAATAAAAAAAAAACATTGGGGAATGGCGACCAACATCAAGCACTGCAAAAGTCTTACAGTGGTGGTCTGCATCTCTCCTGTCTCCCTTCACCTGGCACAGTACGATCAAACTTACTTAGATTAAAGGCAAGCGTGGCACGTATGTAGCGGCCCCAGTGGGCAAGCGTGATGCGTATGTAGCGGCCCCAGTGGGCAAGCGTGGCACGTATGTAACGGCCCCAGTGGGCAAGCGTAGCGTGTTATTGTTTTTTGAGTTGGGTAAGTACTTTGCAGTGTTTAGTTTTTTTGTTGGTATACTGTGTGTGTGTGATTTAGTGTGCTTGTGAACTTATATGAATGTACGTTGAAGAGAAATCTTGCGTAAAAGAGGGTTTGTGTGTGTGTTTTTGAAGGGCAATTTACCATAACAGCCCCCTTTCACAGATAGTGCCCAGGGTGAGGACCTAACTGGAGTCTTACACTATATGGTCGTAATAAGCCTTCAAGTCCGCTCAGAAGAAAAACTATTCTCTGGTCTGGCCATATCTCCAAACAGTCCAGGAAGCTTTGACAGCTTATTACAACCATTATTAAAAAGAACTTACAGGTGAGGACCTAGAAGTTTATGTTCTCACCCTTGGTACTATCAAGTAAGTGGGGTTTTGGGGAGGGGGGTTCCTATCTGTATTAATGTCCTTTAATAGAAATGATTGAGAATGCTAAAGTGTGTAGCTTTGTGCGTGATACAGTGTGTATATGGGTGACACTGCATATGTAATATAGTAAATATGTGCTTAAGTGAAAGAAAGAGGAAGTGTATATAGATTGTGTATGTGAGATATACAGGATTTGCGGATCTGTGTTTCCTCTGTAATGGTTGAGTCTTGCATTGGATGTGTGGAGTTAAATAGGGAAAGGGTCACCTGTAAATTATGGGAATTGTAGTTGTTGGCTCCTAGATATTTGGATCAATTGTCTAGCCCTGATGTACAGAAAAGGTCCAGTATGAGCAGCGGCAGAGCAGATATCTCACGCAGTATTAAACCATGACATATATGTAAAGCAATAAAATTAAACCACAACATATATGTACAGAAAATGCTTGTGAAGGTTCTCATTCATCCAGGTCATGGTATATCTGTTGTATTCAATTAGATCAACTGGACTTGAAGTTTAGTTCTTCTTGGGGAGACCAAACAACAACTGCATCAACGTATGGCCCAGCACAGAAGAGCCAATTCCTCGGGTCAGGACTCAGCCGTGTACCTGCATCTTAAGATAAAGACACGATACGCTTCTGAAGATCCTGAATAATGTTAACATATTGGCAAAGAACGTGACTGGTTCAAGAGAGGTGTTTAAGGAGGCCATTTAGTGAATAAAGAAACCAAGCCTAAATAGAGGTGGGGGCGTCGACACCAAACGGTGGCCATGTACTGTGTTTGACCTTACTTGGCCAGGTTTCCTATAACACCTCTTAGCATATCCCAATGAATGCCTTAAACTTCGTCCAACACTGTAATGGATTTCCAGGGTAGAATTCAGATTGCAAGTCATCAAATTGAATCAGTCGGATGACAGCGAAACGGTGTGTTAGAAAGACTTAAGATTAATCACACAGTTGATTGAAATTAGAATACAACATATCATGTACAAGAATGTACATGTGGGGGCTAGCATAAGGGAATATCCCACAGTATTGAAGTACAGTTAGACAAACATATATGTACAGTCAAGTCAGCTGTGGGCACATTAAGGATCTATCGACAACAGTATATGAATTATAGCGCACAATAACACAAAGTAGGCAGCATTAATGATATGAATGCTACCAACATAGATGTAAGAAGACACTGTGGGACACATTAAGGATATATCACTGGGAGTTGAATGACATTAACCCATAACATTATATGTACAGCTAAAGTTACAGTGTGGGCAGCATAAGGGATGATATCAACGTATTGATGACTTAAACCATAACATAATGTACAACAAAGTACAGCGGGGCAGGCATTAAGGATATATCACAGTATTTGAACACATTTAAACACATAACATATGTGACGGCAAGGTACAGTGTGGGCAGTCAATTAAGGAGATTATCACACAGTATTAAATGGACATTAAAACACAAACTCATATGTACAGCAAAGGTACAGTGTGGGCATGCATTAAGGATATATCACAAAGTATTGAATTGACATAAACCTACAACATATAATGGTACCCACGCAAAGGTCAGTATGGGCAGCACTTAATGGATTATTCAACAAGTATTAATGACATTTAAACCACAAATATTGTACAGCAAAGGTATCATGTGTCGGAGCATGCATTAAGGATTAATTCACAAAGTATGAAGACATAAGCACAACATATATATGTCCAGCCAAAGGTACATTTTACAGTGGTGGGCAGAGCATTAAGGATTATCACACCAGTATTGAACGACATATCTGTTGTATCAATTAGATCCAACTGGACTGTGAAAATGTATTTCTTGAAGACGTTTTTCGCTATAGAACACATTCATCCGGGTGATCTAATTGAATACAACAGAATGCCGTACCTGGATGAATGAGAAACCTTCACAAGCATATTGCCGACATTTAAACCATAAACATATATGTAAGCAAAGGTACAGGTGTGGGCTAGCATTAAGGATATATCACAACCAGTATTTGAGACTTTCAACCATAACCATTATATGTACTCAGCAAAGGTTCAAGGTTGGGCAGCATTAACGAATATATCATCACCAATTTTTGATGACAATTAAACAACAACAATATATGTACAGCAAGCAATGTTAGTGTGGGGGGCAGCTTAAGGACTATATCACAAAAGTATTGAAGTGACATGTAAACCATTAACATATATGTACAGCACAGGGTGTGGGCAGCAGCAGTGCCAATAATCACACAGTATAAACAACAACATAGTTACACACATCAATAGTAAACGGTATGATGGCAGGGACAATAGCGCATAGTCAACGCACACATATTAGAAGGGCATATGTCCACCCCTAAACTATAATCCCCCCACATTCTGAACCTCACAATGTAGTGTAATACAATACCGTACAGTCACATCCCAGCTTCCATATGGTTCTCTGTAGTCCCCCCCAAAGTCCTAAAACCTGCCCCAGCGATGAGTAGCAGCGTCCAATATAGGACCCGGCTTCCTGTCTCCCCTCACGGGTGAAGTTGCCATGCGTACTGCAGCCGCTCTTGCCCCTCCCTCCCTCGCCTCTTATATATAGTTTTAATTAAGAATAACTTCCCCGTCTTTAGCTTACCCTTTCTCTCTTGTCCTTCCTCCCATTCAGATCTAACCGGCAGCCACGATCCATGATTGGCCTGCCTCAGACAATCAACACACGACGGCGGCTCAGGTCGCCGCCCGCTGCTTCGCTCACAGACAAAGGGCCGGGCAATTGTGCGCATGGTAGAGGAAAAGGTAAGCACATGTGGGGTAAGTTTTCTATATTAAAAAATATAGCGATTAGGTGGGGTACTAATGCCCTACCTATATAAAAAATGTAAAAGAAGGGTGACATACCCTTTAATACTACATACATGTACAGCTCTAGGCAGCGAGCAGTACTAGATATCAACACACACCGTAAAGAATCGCTACATACATGTACAGCAATGATAGTGGTCGTCAGCCGGCAGATATCGATATTATCATAAAATATAATAGTAGTTAAAAGGCAAAGTCACCACCCACTAACTAACGCTTTTATTATTATTGTGGCCGCAAATAAGTGCTTTCCGAAACACAATTTAACAGATGTAATATCGGTCCAGTGGTTCAAAGTACAGACCTTTGAGATATATATCAGCGTGCTGCACTCCTCTCCACTTCCACTTTAGATGACCACCGAGACTGCGCTTAGGAAAAAAAAAAATTCTTGTGCATGTGTTGGTGTTCTCTATCTCTCTCATCTGGGCTTGGCTGGCTGCAGCTGTTGATCCTGATTTCTTCAGTTACACATACTTTACAGCTGTGATGGTTAGAGGGAAAATCAAGGATCAGGGGTACAGACATTACGATGAACTTCCTCTGTTCTCAACTGCTGGAGCGTAAACAGACAGGCTCAAGATACATGAAAACACAACGAGAGACTAAGTAATGAACCTGTCTCTGTCTATCGCTGTATGTGGTCCAAGCATGCGGCGGATTAAGCCAGCACAAAGGTCTGTGACTTTTGATCACTGGACCGATATTTACAGGCTGTAAGATTGTTTGGAGGCACTTTTTGGACAAATAAATAGAAAAAAGTTAGTTTTGGGGGGGTGGACCCTTCCGTAAGGTTAACATAAATGTCAGGGTCATCTAGTCCAACCTTTATACCCCTACCAAATGGTCTGGGTGGTAAAGTTACATAGTAACATTATGGAGTTGTATAAAGACACTACGTCCCTCTAATCCAACGCTTGACCTGAACCCTACATAAGTGCGTGATACAGTTGACGCAGTAAGCATAGTAGGAGGTGTTGAAGACTTACTACAGTCCATCTATCAACCTTTAATACCCTAATCCCATTATATGTCTGTATAAAACAGTTACATAGTAGAAGTACGTATTAGGACGGTGGTATAAAGAGATACGTACATTCTAGTCCAAAAAACCTTTATACCCTACCAATAATGTCTGTTTATAACAGTACATAGTAAAAATATTAGTATTGGAGGTTGTATAAAAGACATACGTCCATTCTAGTCCAAACTTTATACCTACCCATTAATGTAGGTTATCAACAGTTACATAGTAACATTAGTATTGGAGGTTTGTATAAAGGACATGACGTCCATCTAGTCCAACATTTAGACCATTCCCCATAATGTCCGTATAACAGTTACATAGTACAAAGTATTGGAGGTTAGATAAAGACATCCGTCCATCTAGTCCAACATTTATACCCGATCCATAATGTCCGTATAACAGTTACATTAGTAACATTTTTAGTATGGAGGTTGTATAAAGACAACACGTCCATCTAGTCACCGTTATACCCTACCCAGAATGTCTGTCAACAGTTACATAGTAACATAGTATTCGAGGTTGTATAAAGACATAGGTCCATCTAGTCCCAACCTTTATACCCTACCCATAATGTCTGTATAACAGTTACATATAAACATAGTATTCGAGGTTGTATAAAGACATCGTCCATCTAGTCCAACCTTTATCCCTACAATAATGTCTGTATAAAAGTAACATAGTAAGTTAGATTGGAGTTGTATAAAGACACAGTCCATCTAGTCCAACCTTTATACCCTACCATAAATGTCTGTTAAAGTTACATAGTAACCTTAGTATTCGAGGTTGTATTAAAGACATAGGTCCATCTAGTCAACCTTGATACCCCTACCCATAATGTCTGATAAACAGTTACAATATTTATAACATTAGTATTCGAGTTGTATAAAGACATAGGTCCATATAGCCAACCTTTATTAACCTAACCATAATTGTCTGTATAACAGTACATAGTAACCATAGTATGGAGGTTGTAAAAGACATAAGCCATCTAGTACCAAACCTTTAGTACCATACCCATAGGATGCTCTGTATAAAAAGTACATAGTAAGTTAGTATTGCAGGTGTATAAAGAAACACGTCCATCTAGTCCAACCTTGATTACCCTAACCATAATGTCTGTATAACAGTTACCTTAGAACATAGTAATTGGAGGTTGTATAAAGACCATACGTCCATATAGGGTCCGACCTGTATAACCTACCCATAATGTTGTATAACAGTTACACAGTAACATAGTATGGAGGTTGTATAAAGGCACATACGTCCATCTAGGCCAACCTTTATACCCTACCCAATAATGTCTGTATAAAGTTATCATAGTAACATAGTATTGGAGGCTGTATTAAAGAATCGTTCCATCTAGTCCAATTTTATAACCCTACCCATAAATGTTGTATAACAGTTACACAGAAACATAGTATTGGAGGGCTGCTATACGAACCATACGTCCATCTATCCAACCTTATACCATACCAGTATGTGCTTATAACAGTTACATAGTAACTGTATTGGAGGTGTATAAAAAGACATAGTCCATATAGTCCAACCTTATAACCCTACCATAATGTCTGTATACAGTTACATTAGTAAACATAGGCTTGAGGGTTGTATAAAGACATACATTCCATCTGTCAAACTATACCCTACCCATAATGTCGTGTATAACAGTTACATAGTAACATTAGTTGGGAGGATTGTATAAAGGCATATGTCCATTCTAGTCCAACCTTTATTACCCTACCCAAAATGTCTGTTATAACAGTTACATAGTAATCAGTATTGGAGGTATATAAAGACATACGTCCATATAGTCCAACCTTATACCCTACCCATTCATTGTCTGTATAACAGTTACATAGTAACATGGGATTGGAGTTGTATAAAGACATACGTCCATTCTAGTCCAGAAACCTTTATACCCTACCCATAATGTCTGTATAAAACAGTTACATGGTAACATTAGATGGAGGTTGTATAAAGAACTATGTCAATCAGTCACCAACCTTTTATACCCTACATAATGTCTGTATAACAGTTACATAGTAACTTGGTATTGGAGGTTGTTATAAAGACATAGTCCATCTAGTCCAACCTTTATACCCACCCATAATGTCTGGTATAAAACAGTTACATAGTAACATGGTATTGGAGGGTTGTATAAAGACATACGTCCATATAGTCCAACCTTTATACCCTACACTAGAATGTCTGTATAAACAGTTACATAGTAAAATAGATTGGAGGTGTATAAAGAAATCTGTCATCTAGTCAACCTTTATACCCTACCCCTAATGTCTGGTATAAACAGTACATAGGAACATAGTATTGGAGGTTTGATTAAAGACATACGTCCACTAGTCCAACCGTTATACCTACCCATTAATGTCTGATAAAACAGGTTACATAGTTAACATAGTATGGAGGTTGGTATAAAGACATACGTCCGTCTAGTCCACCTTTATTACCCTACCACCATAATGTCTGTAATAAAAACAGTTTTACATAGTACCCATAGTATGGAGGTGTAATAAAGACATACGTCTATCTAGGTCCAAACCTTATACCCTCCTATAATGTATGTATAACAGTTACTAGTACATTAGTATTGGAGGTTGTATCAAGACATAATGTCCATCGAGTCCAACCTTTATTTAAACCTACCCTAATGTTCTGTATAACAGTTACATAGAAATGCAAGTATAACAAACATTCCATTCCCAGCTACCTAAAGAAATGGGATTTATTACTTGTATATACTTTTCTTACAGATCTAATTAAAAATTAATTGCTTCAGAAGAATTTTTAATAACTGATATGCTTTTATTTCAGTATTACAGTAAATCCTTGGTATACATGCCCTGGCGTACACTTAAGCAAAAAAGGCTAAGGATAGACATTGCCAGCCGTGCCCCTTATCCCAACCATTACTAGTGGCTGCCCAATTCAAATTGTCTAGGCCAATCAGTCCCCCAACTCCCTAGTTACACCATCAAATGATCAGGTTTAAAATAGGTTTGGCAATTGTGGCCCGGGTTAGAGCTACGAGTTAATTGGGGGCATTTCATCTGCAGGTACCTCCCTGTGACCCATAATTAGGATGCCTAAGGGGACACTGGAACTTACCTTACCGCGCTTAATGAGATGCTTCTCCACTGACAGCCGTTTTTTGCTGTCCTGACCAAGCGCAGCTTAGGAAAATGCGCGCCAATACAAAAAGATCAGCGCGCGCTCGGGACAGAGTCGGGCAGCGGCTGTCAGGCAGGACAGCTTGTGGGTTGAGCGGCGGGAAGTTAAGGTAAGTTCCAGTGTCCCGAGTGGTCCTATACTCACAGGGAGGTTGGAATAAGCGTTCTCACCTCCCTGTAACAATAGAAACGGATTAGTGGTCTTTAAATCAATACATCAGTAGCAGGCCTCATAGCTTAATACAGGAAAACCAATAGTACAAAAAAAACCATGGAGAATAAAATGTTATTACCAGCACCGCGGCACCAATTTGTACCAGATCACTCTGCTTTATGGAAGGGATATGGGTGCATGGCAACACAGTGGGTTACTCTGATGGTGCTTATGGAAGGATGCTGGGTTATAGCATGGCGCACAGGGGTTACTCTGATGGTGCTTTACGGAAGGATTATGGGTAGCATGGCAACAGTGGGTTACTCGGATGGTGCTTTATGGTAAGGGATTAGGGGTAGCAGGACACCAGAGGGTTACTATCTGAGATGCTTTAGGGAAGGATTAGGTAGCATGGCGCACAGTGGGTTTACTCTGATGGTGCTTTACGGAAGGATTATGGGTAGTAGCATAGCATGGCACACCGTGGGTTAATCTGGTGGTGCTTATGGGAAGGATTATGGGAGCCCCAATGTTTGAGGCACCAGGGGGTTACTCTGATGGTGCTATATGGAAGGATTAGGGAGGCATGGACACAGTGGGTTTACTCTATGGTGCTTTATGGGAAGGTATTATGGGTAGATGGCACACAGTGGGTACTCTGATTGGTGCTGTATGGAGGATTATGGGTACCATGGCACACAGGGGGTACTCTATGGTGCTTTACGAATGATTATGGGGAGCCTGGCACACAGTGGGTTAATCTGATGGTGCTTTATGGAAGGAGTATGGTAGCATGCACACCGTGTGTTATCTGATGGTGCTTTTATGGACTGATTATGGGTAGCAGGGCACACAGTGGGTTACTCTGGTGGTGCTTATGGAAGGATTATGGGGTAGCATGGCACACAGTGGGTTACTGATGGTGCTTTATGGAAGGATTATGGGTAGTTAGCTGGTACACAGGGGTTACTTGATGGTGCTTTATGAAGGGATTATGGGTGAGTTTTAGCATGGCACCCAGTGGGTTAATATGGTTGGTCTGGCACAAAGCAGACAGTGCCATAAACAGGTTCCCACAGATAAGATGCAGTTAATCAGGGGGGTACTGTATTATGGTGCACCACTTTGAATACTGACCGGGCCTTTTGTTATGTGTTCCTTGTTGTTGGGTACCAACTTATCTGTTGCCTTCAGTTTGTATCCCATAAGATAAAATGTACTGTCCAATACTTGTCATCCACAGGTGGGTAACAGGATCTTATAACAGGATCTGGTCGGTGCAGGTCAATATCACTCCAAAGCACACACCATAATCTTACTTTCACTTCTCTCCTATACCATAGAGACAGGGATTTGTCTTTGGATTTTATTACTCACTGGGACACCACCGCAGGCTGGAGGTGGTATATTAAGGAGCCTTGGTGTATATGTCCATTACAATACACATCACATACTGTGTAACAGACAGAAACATTTTATGGATTAAATTCCTGTCACATGGAGCAGACACAGGGGTGTGGTTTAAGCTGGCCATTTGACCATTTCATTTTTAAAAATAGGAATCTCAGCTCTTAAGTAAGGGTATGTATTGGTATTGTACACCTAACATAACAAGGATAATACCATTTCAAATGGTAACAGTGAGATACTACATCACATTACATATACACCTTCCTATGTGTTAATATCCTATACCCACCACCACATTGGGTAGTAGCTTCATAAAAAACCCACTGACAATCTCCTATGGAGTTATAAATATTATTTATATAATATAAGGGATAAGGGAATATATATACACAACACACACACAACAGGTATGTGGGGAAAACGCATTGCCATATTACAAACTGTATTTAACCAGGAATATATGTACAGCAATGGTACAGTGTGGGAACTTTGCAATGCCAATATTACCAAACTGTATTTAACCGGAATAGATATGTACAGCAATAATACAGTGTGGGAAGCTGCAATGCCAATATACAACTGTATTTAACAAGAACAAGATGTTACAGCAATGGTACAGTGTGGAAGCGCAATGCTAATATTCAAACTTGTATTTAAACCGGGACCAATATTGTACAGCATGTACCGTGTGAGAAGCTGCAAGTGCCAAATACAAACCGTATTAAACAGAAAACATATGTACAGCAAAGGCCACAGTCGTGGGAAGCTGCAGTGCCAATATACAAACCGTATTATTAAACCAGAACATATATGACAGCCCAACTGGTACAGTGTGGGGAAGCTGCAGTGCCAATATTTGACAAACCCGTATTAAAACCGGTACATATATGTACAGCAATGGTACAGTGGGGAAGTGAGTGCCAATATTAACAAACCGTTAATTAAACCAGAACATATATGTAAGCCAATGGTACAGTGTGGGAAGTGCAGTGACAATATTACAAAAAGGATTTAAACCGGAACATATATGTACAAGCAATGGTACAGTTGGGAACGTGCAGTGCCAATATTACAAAATGTATTTAACCGGAACATAATATGTACAGCCATGGTACAGTGCGGAAAGCTGCCAGTGGCCAATATTACAAACCGTTATTAACCGGAAAACATATATGTACAGCAATGGGTACGTGTGGAAAGCTGCAGGGCCAATATATTAAATTGTATTTAACCGAGAAATATATATGTACAGCAATGGGAACAGTGGAAAGCTGCAGTGCCCATATTTATAAATTGTATTAACCGAACATAAAGAAAGGCCCCCAAGCAATATAACAGAAAACCAAACAACCTATTAAGTTTTATTTTAACAACAGTATCAAGAAACGATTATGATCTATCACTCAAATTAAAATCTGTGTAAACAAAGATACTCAGATAGACATATATGTGGATAAAGTGTATCGTGTTTATTCTGTCTTCCCCATAAAGTCATTGTAATACCACTTCCCTCTAAGGACAAGAAATGGTTATAAGAGTTAACTACTTGCATTCAATGCCCTTTCAGATTATACCGCCAGCAAGATATTCTTAGATCTTAGCAACCTAACCCTTGAGATCTATCTATAAAATATTTTAAGAGTTTTAGGCCTTTATGATGCAAACACAAACACAGTTGTTTTGGGGCGGGCCTTTGAACTCTTAGAATAGTAATGCTTATTAACACCAAGAAATTACATTAGCTGGTAAGCTACTCACCGATATCTAATAATCCGTAGATCCCTCCCCCACCCCCATTCCCGACAATTATAGGTTTAATAAGTAGATAATTAGATGTTTTATATGTTGTAATTATAGTGCTATGAACACTATACAACTATGACAAAAATGTTAAATGCAAAAATACAATTGCAAAAATATCTCTTGAATTATGTATTCTTTTATTCATACATATAACTATTTGGTTCTCGTAATTCATTGTTATACCTATTTTAAACTTACAGAGTTAAAACAAAACAAAATCCCCACCAGAACAATATGTAAGCAATGATACAGACCCCGTCTGTAGGAAGCTTACAGTGCCAAATATTAACAAGCAGTATTAACCAAAATATATGTACAGCAATGATACAGTCTGTAGCGAAGCTGCCCCTAGTGCCCCCAGTAACAAGCACGGTATTAAACCCCCACCCAAAACATATTAGGTGACAGCTTGATACAGCCTGTAGCGACGATTGCAGTGTCAAATACAAACAAGCGTATTAAACCAAAAATCTTATGTACAGCAAAATGGTACGTGTTGCACAGTGGCAGTTGACGATATCTACACAGGATTTAACCATAACAGTATAGTAGAGTTCAATTAGTACGGCGGGGACTGGCCCCAGTACAAATTATCTCACACAGTATTAAACAACAAAAACATATATGTGAACACTCAGCAATTGGGTACCCCCTGTGTGGGCCCATTCTGCAAATGGTGATAACTCACACCAGTATTAAATCCACAAAACATAGGTACACGAACAAGATACAGTGACGTCAGTTCCTTATAAATTAGAGCTTCAGGCCTCCTGATACGGACCATACTGCAGGGAAACACGGAGTTTCCTGGTCTACGAACCATTATCTACACCAGAGTTCCCCCCTCTGGGCCGGCGGCTATGTCTAGATGAACCAATTGGAATTAGCTTCGAGAGCACCGTCCATCTGGACCCAGGCTACTTTCTAACTGCACATTAAACAGTTGTGCAATCGAACCTAATTATACTAGTATCTTGCCGGGTTGACTGAAGATCCTCCATTCCATTGTGTAAAACTCTCCATGCAATACCTGAAACAAGGGTTAGTTCCCCACACACTGTTATTATATATAAATATATTCAAAGTATACAGATATTCAAAATGAAGTCCAGCGTGCACAACAGTCTGTGCAAAGTGTATTTATTTAAAACACATGACAACACAAGTGTAGTGTGGACACCTTCCTAAGCTGTAACAAATGCAACTTCCGAAACAACTCAAACTCACTATTCAGCATACCCATTTCCCGTTTCTATCCAGAGGAGGGAAAAAATTCAGTCCTTGACTCCAAGTGGCATGGGAAATTTCCCTTCCCAACTCTTATTTATGTATCAATACCAGTAACTGTAACATTCCTGTTCTGTGAAACTCATCCAGCTTTTATTAAACTGACAATGAACTGCAATAAACAGTTCCACTGGAAGACAGTCCATAGCTTACCATTCTCACCAGTGGAAAACCTTCCCAACTTACTTTATGTATCAATACAGTAACTTGTAACATTCCCTTGTTTGTAGAAAATTCATCCAGCTTTTATAAAACTGACCAATGCCTGCCATAAAACGCCCACTGGAGACAGTCCATAGCGTTACCGTTCTCACAGTGCCAAAAACCTTTCCACTCCCCCAGTTTTATGTATCAATACCAGTAACTGTAAATCCTTGTTGTAGACCTCATCCAGCTTTTATCAAATGACCAATGAACGCCATACTCACCGACCCACTGTGTGTAGTCAGTGTCATTTCAGGCTCCTTTCTACCCGTCCCCTACAACTAGGTTGACCAAACCTGTCACCTGTGTGTGAGTGAAAATCTTACTGTACCGTACTGTCTTTTTACCCACCCACCTGTGTCCCTCCCACACCTCTCTTGCCTTAGTCCCCCCATGGTGTGAGTTTTCTGTGCCCTTTCCCCCTCCTCCCCGGCTTTGGCCCGGTAGAAAATCTGTCATTCCAGCCAGGGCGGGTCCACCCCCGTGAGTACCACCCTGGGCACCCTGACCCAATGACCCTGCAGAACAACTTGGTCCATGGAAGACAGTGCCTACGCTTTTACCATTTCTCACAAGTGCCAAAACCCTTCCCAACTTACTGATTGTATACAATACCAGTAATTAGCTGATAACATTCCTGTTTGTAGAAATCCTTACCAGTTTTATGGCACTGCAGCTTCCCACACTGTACCATTGCTGTACATATATGTTCCGGTTTAATACAGTTTGTAATATTAGCATTGCGGCTTCCCACACTGTACCATTGCTGTACATATATGTTCTGGTTAAATACAGTTTGTAATATTGGCATTGCAGCTTCCCACACTGTATTAAACCGGAACATATATGTACAGCAATGGTACAGTGTGGGAAGCTGCAGTGCCAATTCCGGTTAAATCCGTTTGTAATATGCATTGCAGCTTCCCGAGACACTGTACCATTGCTGTACATATCTATCCTGGTAATACAGTTTGTAATATTGCAATGCAGTTTCCCACACCGTGGTGTGTGTGGTGTTATATATCCCTTATCCCTATATTATATAAATCCTATTTATAACTCCCATAGGAGATTGCATTTGGTTTTTTTAGAGTCTAACCATGTTGGTGGTGGGTATAGGAGATTACAACATAGGAACGGTGTATATTATGTGGTAGTACTCACGTTACATTTAAATGGTATTATATATTGTTATATTAGGTACACTACAAATTACATAAACTTCTTACAGAGCGAAATTCCTATTTTAAAAATAATGGTTCAAATGGCAGCTTAAACCACACCCCTGTGTCTGCTCCTGTGAGGAATAATAAATCCATAAATGTTCTGTCGGTTACACAGGATTGTGATGTGTATTGTAATGACATATACACCAATGCTCCTTATATCCACCTCCCGCCTGCAGGGTTCATGAGACTAAAATACAGACATCCCTGTTCTCTATGGTAGAGAGAAAAGTGAAAGTAGATTAGGTGTGGTGCTTTGGGGAGTGATATTGGATGCAACACCAGATCCTGTAATAAGATCCGTTACCACCTGTTGGGAGGACAGTTATTGGACCGACAATTTTATCTTATTGGATACAAACTGAGGCAACAGATAAGTTACACCAACAACGGACACAATATACAGGCCCGGCAGTATTCAAAGTGGGTGCCCCCATAGACATGCAACCCCTGATTACATGCAGATTATATTTGGGAACCTGTTTATGTGCACTGTCTGCTTTGTGCCAGACCACCAGAGTAACCCACTGTGTGCCATGCATAACCCATAAGCCTTTCCATAAAGCCCATAAAGTACCCACTGTGTACCTCTACCCTAATCCGCTCCATAAGCCCAACCATCAAGAGTACCCACTGGGTTCCATGCTACCCCTAATCCTTCCATAAGCACCACCAGGTAACCCACTGTGTGCCATGCTAACCCATAATCCTTTCCATAAAGCACATCCAGAGTAACACACTGTGTGGGCATCTATCCCATAATCCTTCCTAAGCACATCAGAGTAACCCACTGTGTGCCATGCTACCCCAATCTTCGTAAGCACCCTAGAGTAACCCACTTGTGCCATGCTACCCGAATGGCCTTCCATAATGGCACCATCAAGTCAACCCACTGTTGCCGGGCTAACCCATAAGGGGGGGGGGTGTGCCGTCCATAAAGCACATAGAGTAACCCACTGTGTGCCATCCTACCCATAATCCTTCCATAGAGCACCACAGATAACCCACTGTGGTGCCAGCTACCCATAATCCTTCCATACAGCACCACCAGAGTAACCCACGTGTGCCATGCTACCCATAATCCTCGTAAAGCACCATCAAGTACCCACTGTGCCGCCATGCTACCCATAATCCCTTCCATAAAGCAGGATCTTGTATCTCCATGGTTTTTTTGTATATTTGTTTTCTGTATTAAGCTATGGAGGCTGCTACTGATAGTATTGATTTAAAGGAACACTAAATCCGTTTCTATTGTTACAGGGAGGTGAGAACGCTTATTCCAACCTCCCTGTGAGTAATAGGACACTCGGGGGACACTGGAACTTACCTTACCGCCGCTCAACCCACAAGCTGCTCCTGCACTGACAGCCGCTCTGTCCCGATCGCGCGCCTATCTTTTGTATTGGCGCGCATGTGCCTAAGATAGGCGCTTGGTCAGGACAGCACGGCTGTCAGTGGAGAAGCAGCTTCGAGTAGAGCGCGGTAAGGTAAGTTCCAGTGTCCCCTTAGCATCCTATTATTCACAGGGAGGTACCTGCAGATGAAATGCCCCAATTAGACTCAGTAGCTCTACCGGGCACAATTGCCAAACCTATTTTTAAACCTGATCCATTTGATGGGGTAACTAGGGAGTGGACTGATTGGCTAGAACAATTTGAATTGGCAGCCACTATTAATGGTTGGGATAAAGGGGCACGCTGGCAAGTCCTTAGCCTTTTGCTTAGTGGTAAAGCCAGGCAGGTATACCAAGGATTTACTGTAATACTGAAATGATGAAACAACATATGTACGCAATGGTACAGTGTGGGCAGTGGAGGTATCACACGTATTAAACATTACATATGTACAGCAATGGTACAGTGTGGGCAGTGGAGGTATCACACAGTATTAAACAACATATGTACAGCAATGGTACAGTGTGGGCAGCGGATGGTATCACACAGTATTAAACATTACATATGTACAGCAATGGTACAGTGTGGGCAGCGGAGGTATCACACTGTATTAAACAACATATGTACAGCAATGGCACAGTGTGGGCAGCGGAGGTATCACACTGTATTAAACAACATATGTACAGCAATGGTACAGTGTGGGCAGCGGAGATATCACACTGTATTAAACAACATATGTACAGCAATGGCACAGTGTGGGCAGTGGAGGTATCACCTTGTATTAACCACATATGTACAGCAATGGACAGTGTGGGCAGTGGAGTATCACACAGTATAACATTACATATGTACAGCAATGGCACAGTGTGGGCAGCGGAGGTATCACAAGATTAAACAACATATGTACAGCAATGGCACAGTGTGGGCAGCGGAGGTATCACACAGTATTAAACAACATATGTACAGCAATGGCACAGTGTGGGCAGCGGAGGTATCACACTGTATTAAACAACATATGTACAGCAATGGCACAGTGTGGGCAGCGGAGGTATCACACTGTATTAAACAATCATATGTACACAATGGCACAGTGTGGGCAGCGGAGGTATCACACTGTATTAAACAACATATGTACAGCAATGGCACAGTGTGGGCAGCGGAGGTATCACACTGTATTAACATCATATGTACAGCCATGGTACAGTGTGGGCAGCGGAGGTATCACAGTATTAAACAACATATGTACAGCAATGTACAGTGTGGGCAGCGGAGGTATCAACAGTATTAAACAACATATGTACAGCAATGGCAGTGTGGGCAGCGGGAGGTATACAACAGTATTAAACAACATATGTACAGCAATGGCACAGTGTGGGCAGCGGAGGTATCACACTGTATTAAACAACATATGTACAGCAATGGCACAGTGTGGGCAGCGGAGGTATCACACTGTATTAAACATCATATGTACAGCAATGGTACAGTGTGGGCAGCGGAGGTATCACACTGTATTAAACAACATATGTACAGCAATGGTACAGTGTGGGCAGCGGAGGTATCACACGTATTAAACAACATATGTACAGCAATGGCACAGTGTGGGGCAGCGGAGGTATCACACAGTATAAAACAACATATGTACAGCAATGGCACAGTGTGGGCAGCGGAGGTATCACACAGTATTAAACAACATATGTACAGCAATGGCACAGTGTGGGCAGCGGAGGTATCACACTGTATTAAACAACATATGTACAGCAATGGTACAGTGTGGGCAGGCGGGAGATATACACTGATATTAAACAACATATGTACAAGCAATGGCACAGTGTGGGCAGCGGAGGTATCACAGTATTAAACAAAATATGTAAGCAATGGCCAGTGTGGGCAGGAGGTATCACACTGTATTAAACATAAACAACACAGAAATGGTACAGTGTGGGCAGCGGAGGTATCACACAGTATTAAACATAACACACGTACAGCAATGGTACAGTGTGGGCAGCGGAGGTATCACACAGTATTAAACATAACACACGTACAGCAATGGTACAGTGTGGGCAGCGGAGGTATCACACGTATGAACATAACACCGTACAGCAATGGTACAGTGTGGGGAGCGGAGGTATCACACAGTATTAAACATACAAACGTACAGCAATGGTACAGTGTGGCCAGCGGAGGTATCACACAGTATTGAAACATAAACACGTACAGACAATGGTACAGTGTGGGCAGCGGAGGTATCACACAGTATTAAACATAACACGTACAGCAAATGGTACAGGTGGGCAGCGGAGGTATCACACGTATTAAACATAACACACGTACAGCAATGGCACAGTGTGGGCAGCGGAGGTATCACACTGTATTAAACATAACACACGTACAGAAATGGTACAGTGTGGGCAGCGGAGGTATCACACAGTATTAACATAACACACGTACAGCAATGGTACAGTGTGGGCAGCGGAGGTATCACACAGTATTGAACATAACACGTACAGCAATGGTACAGTGTGGGCAGCGGAGGTATCACACAGTATTAAACATAACACACGTACAGCAATGGTACAGTGTGGGCAGCGGAGGTATCACACAGTATTGAAACTAACACACGACAGCAATGTACAGTGTGGGCAGCGGAGGTATCACACAGTATTAAACATAACACACGTACAGCAATGGTACAGTGTGGGCAGCAGAGGTATCACAGTATTGAACATAACACATATACAGCAATGGTACAGTGTGGGCAGCAGAGGTATCACACAGTATTGAACATAACACACGTACAGCAATGGTACAGTGTGGGCAGCGGAGGTATCACACAGTATTAAACATAACACACGTACAGCAATGGTACAGTGTGGGCAGCGGAGGTATCACACAGTATTGAACATAACACGTACAGCAATGGTACAGTGTGGGCAGCGGAAGTATCACACAGTATTGAACATAACACACGTACAGCAATGGTACAGTGTGGGCAGCGGAAGTATCACACAGTATTGAACATAACACACGTACAGCAATGGTACAGTGTGGGCAGCGGAAGTATCACACAGTATTGAACATACTAACACACGTACAACAATGGTACAGTGTGGGCAGCGGAAGTATCACACAGTATTGAACATAACACACGTACAGCAATGGTACAGTGTGGGCAGCGGAAGTATCACACAGTATTGAACATAACACATGCAGCAATGGTACAGTGTGGGCAGTGGCTATAACACAGAAAAAATTAAACTTTAACATTTGTACAGCGGGGCTAGACAAAGCCATGGCGACAGAAAAATGCTTCCTGGCAACCAGGAAAATCTGATAAGCGGCACTTCTCTCATAAGCTAGAGTGAGCCTTTTGCCTCAATAATAAAAAAAAAACATTGGGGAATGGCGACCAACATCAAGCACTGCAAAAGTCTTACAGTGGTGGTCTGCATCTCTCCTGTCTCCATTCACCTGAGTCCTGGCACAGTACGATCAAACTTACTTAGATTAAAGGCAAGCGTGGCACGTATGTAGCGGCCCCAGTGGGCAAGCGTGATGATGCGTATGTAGCGGCCCCCAGTGGGCAAGCGTGGCACTATGTAACGGCCCCAGTGGGCAAGCGTAGCGTGTTATTGTTTTTGAGGTGGTAAGTACTTTGCAGTGTTTAGTTTTTTTGTTGGTATACTGTGTGTGTGTGATTTAGTGTGCTTGTGAACTTATATGAATGTACGTTGAAGAGAAATCTTGCGTAAAAGAGGGTTTGTGTGTGTGTTTTTGAAGGGCAATTTTACCATAACAGCCCCCTTTTCACAGATAGTGCCCAGGGTGAGGACCTAACTGGAGTCTTCACTATATGGTCGTAATAAGCCTTCAAAGTCCGCTCCAGAAGAAAACTATTCTCTGGTCTGGCCATATCTCCAAACAGTCCAGGAAGCTTTGACAGCTTATTACAACCATTATTAAAAAGAACTTACAGGTGAGGACCTAGAAGTTTATGTTCTCACCCTTGGTACTATCAAGTAAGTGGGGTTTTGGGGAGGGGGGTTCCTATCTGTATTAATGTCCTTTAATAGAAATGATTGAGAATGCTAAAGTGTTGTAGCTTTGTGCGTGATACGTGTGATATGGGTGACACTGCATATGTAATATAGTAAATTGTGTTAAGTGAAAAGAAGGGAAGTGTATATAGATTGTGTATGGTGAGAATACAGATTTGCGGGATCTGTGTTTCCTCTGTAATGGTTGAGTCTTGCATGGATGTGTGGAGTTAATAGGGAAAGGGTCACCGTAAATTATGGGAATTGTAGTTGTTGGCTCTAGATGGGATCAATTGTCTAGCCTGATGTACAGAAAATGGTCCAGTATGAGCAGCGGCAGAGCACGTATAATCTCACGCAGTATTAAACCATGACATATTATGAAAGCATAAAATTAAACACAAACATATATGTACAAGAAAATGTTGGTGAGGTTCTCCATTCATCCAGGGGCATGGTATATCTGTTGTATTCAATTAGATCAACTGGACTTGAAGTTAGATTCTTCTGGGGAGGACCCAAACAACAACTGCATCAAGTATGGCACAGCCACAGAAGAGGCCATTCCTCGGTCAGGACTCAGCCGTGTACCTGCCATCTTAAGGATAAAACCGGCACCCACGAACCCTTCGAAGATTGGCCACCCCCTAATGTATACATATTGGCAAAAGAACGTGGACTGGTTCAGAGAGGTGTTTAAGGAGGCCCATTTAGGTGAATAAAGAAACCAAGCCTAAATAGAGGTGGGGGGTCCTCGGACACCAAACGTTAGCCATGTACCATGCTGTTTGAAACCTTACTACTGGGTGTTCCTATAACACCTCTTAGCCACTATCCCAATAATGCCCCTTAACACTTGGCGGTGACTGCTAATGGGATGTTTCCAGAGGCGTAATAATTGCCCACAGATTGTACAAGTCATCATGAATTGAGAGATTCCAGTCGGATGACTAGCGAAACGTTTTTCAAGAATAATAAACTTCAAGTCCAGTTGATTAATGAATACAACATTATGTACAAGAAATGGTACAGTGTGGTGGGCAGCAGATAAGGATATACCACACAGTATTGAACGACTAGGGGAGACCCATAACATATATGTACAGCAAAGTACAGCTGTGGGCCAGCATTAAGGATATATCACACAGTTTGAATTGGACATTCAACCAGCGCCATTATATGTACAGCAAAGGTTCAGTGTGGGACAGCATTAAGGTGATATACGAGTATGAATGACAATCAAACCTAACATATATGTACAGCAAAGGTACAGTGTGGGCAGCATTAAGGATATATCACAAAGTATTGAATGACATTAAACCATAACATATATGTACAGCAAAGGTACAGTGTGGGCAGCATTAAGGATATATCACACAGTATTAAATGACATAAACCAAAATATATGTACGTACAACAAAGTTACGCGTGGGCGGCATTAAGGAGTTAACACAGTATTTGAACGACATTAAACCATAACATATTTGTACAGCCAAAAGTACAGTGGGGGCAGATTAAGGATGATATCACACAGTATTTAAATTGACATTAAACCACAACATCTATGTACAGCAAAGGTACCAGGTGTGGGCAGCATTAAGGAATATCACAAGTATTGAATTGACATTAAAACCACACATATAATGTACCCAGCAAAGGGACAGTTAGGGCAGCATTAAGGATATATCAAAAGTATTGAATGACATTTAAACCACAAATTATATGTTACAGCAAAGGTACAGTGTCGGAGCATATTAAGGATTATAATTCACAAAGTATTGAAGACATAAACACAACATATATTGTACAGCAAAGGTAATTTTACAGTGGGGGGCAGACATTAAGGATTATCACACCCGTACTTGAACGACATATCTGTTGTAGTCAATTAGATCCAACTGGACTTGAAAATGTATTTCTATGAAGACGAGTTTTTCCTAAGAATCACATTTCAAGCACGGGTTGATCTAATTGAATACAAACAGAATCCAGACCTGGATGAATGAGAAACCTTCACAAGCAGTATTGCCGACATTTAAACCATAAACACATATGTACAGCCAAAGGTACAGGTGGGGGCAGCTATTAAGGATATAGCACAACCAGTATTTGAAGACTTTCAACCATAACATATATGTACAGCAAAGGTTCAGAGGTGGGCAGCATTAAGGAATATATCACAAAAATATGTTGATGACATTAAACAACAACAATTATGTACAGCAAAGAAGGTTTAAGTGTGGGCAGCTTAAGGATATATCACAAAGTATTGAATGACATTAAACCATAACATATATGTACAGCACAGGTGTGGGCAGCAGCAGTGCCAATATCACACAGTATTAAACAATAACATAGATACACATCAATAGTAAAGTATGGGCAGGGACAATACCGATATCACGCACACATTATTAAAGGGCATGTCCACCCCTAAACTATAATCCCCCCACCACTGGCCCCACAATGTAGTGTAATACAATAAGTACCGCACATCCCAGCTCCATATGGTTCTCTGTACAGTCCCCCCCAAAGTCCTAAAAACCTGCCACCAGCGATGAGACAGCGTCCAATATAGGACCCGGCTCCTGTGCTCCCCTCCGGGTGAAGTTTGCCATGCGTACTGCAGCCCTTCTCCCCCTCCCTCCCTCTCCCTCTATATATATTTTAATGTAAGAAACTTCCCCGATCTTTACTTACCTTTCCTCTTTCCTCCCCCTTCAGATCTACCGGCAGCCACGTCCATGATTGGCTGCCTCTCAGACAATCACAGACGCGGCTGACGGTCCCGCCCCTCTTGCTTCGCGCAAGACAAAGGGCCGGGCAAGTGTGGCGCAGGTAAGAGGAAAAGGTAAGCAAGTGTGGGGAAGTTTCTTATATTAAAAATATAGCGATTAGGGCTGGGGTACTAAGCCCTACACTATATAAAAAATGTAAAAAGAAGGGTGCCATACCCTTTAAATACTAACATACATGTACAGCTCTAGGCAGCAGCAGTACTAGATATCAACACACAGTAAAAATCCTACATACATGTACAGCAATGATAGTGTCGTCAGCCGGCAGAGTATCGATATTATCAAATAAAATAAATAGTAGTTAAAGGGCAAGTCCACCCCCAAAACTAACTTTTTATATTTATTTGGCCCAAATAAGTGCTCCAAAACAAACTTTAAAGAGTAAATCGGTCCAGTGAGTTCAAAGTACAGGACCTTTGAGATATATATCAGCTGCACTTCCTCTCCACTTCCAACTTTAGATGACCACGAGATGCAGCTTAGGAAAAAAAAAAAATTCTTTTGCATGTGTTTGGTGTCTCTATACTATCTCTCTGGGCGGCTGGCTGCAGCTGTTGATCCTGGATTGCTTCAGTACACATAACTTTACAGCTGTGATGGTTGAGAGGGAAAATCAAGGGATCAGGGGTAAGACATATGATGGAAACTTCCTCTGTTCTTCAACTGCTGGATGCGTAAACAGACAGTCAAGAACATGAAAAGAACAGAGACACGGTAATGTAACCTGTCTTGTCAGCGCTGTATTGGTCCATGCTGCGGGATTAAGCCAGCTACAAAGGTCTGTAACTTTTGAAACACTGGACCGACTTATTTTACAGGCTGTAAGTTGTTTTGGCAGCACTTTTTGGGACAAAAATAAATAGAAAAGTTAGTTTTGGGGGGGTGGACTTCCCTTGAAGGTTAAATAAATTGCATGGTCATCTATAGTCCAACCTTGATACCCTACCAAAGTCTGTTAACAGTTACATAGTAACATGTATGGAGGTTGTATAAAGACACTACGTCCATCTAAGCCAACCTTTTGATTACCCTACCATAAGTCTGTATAAACAGTTACACAGTAACATAGTATTGGAGGTTGTATGAAAGACATACGTCATCTAGTCCAACCTTTAATACCCTACCCATAATGTCTGTATAAAACAGTTACATAGTAGAAGTACGTATTAGGACGGTGGTATAAAGAGATACGTACATTCTAGTCCAAAAAACCTTTATACCCTACCAATAATGTCTGTTTATAACAGTACATAGTAAAAATATTAGTATTGGAGGTTGTATAAAAGACATACGTCCATTCTAGTCCAAACTTTATACCTACCCATTAATGTAGGTTATCAACAGTTACATAGTAACATTAGTATTGGAGGTTTGTATAAAGGACATGACGTCCATCTAGTCCAACATTTAGACCATTCCCCATAATGTCCGTATAACAGTTACATAGTACAAAGTATTGGAGGTTAGATAAAGACATCCGTCCATCTAGTCCAACATTTATACCCGATCCATAATGTCCGTATAACAGTTACATTAGTAACATTTTTAGTATGGAGGTTGTATAAAGACAACACGTCCATCTAGTCACCGTTATACCCTACCCAGAATGTCTGTCAACAGTTACATAGTAACATAGTATTCGAGGTTGTATAAAGACATAGGTCCATCTAGTCCCAACCTTTATACCCTACCCATAATGTCTGTATAACAGTTACATATAAACATAGTATTCGAGGTTGTATAAAGACATCGTCCATCTAGTCCAACCTTTATCCCTACAATAATGTCTGTATAAAAGTAACATAGTAAGTTAGATTGGAGTTGTATAAAGACACAGTCCATCTAGTCCAACCTTTATACCCTACCATAAATGTCTGTTAAAGTTACATAGTAACCTTAGTATTCGAGGTTGTATTAAAGACATAGGTCCATCTAGTCAACCTTGATACCCCTACCCATAATGTCTGATAAACAGTTACAATATTTATAACATTAGTATTCGAGTTGTATAAAGACATAGGTCCATATAGCCAACCTTTATTAACCTAACCATAATTGTCTGTATAACAGTACATAGTAACCATAGTATGGAGGTTGTAAAAGACATAAGCCATCTAGTACCAAACCTTTAGTACCATACCCATAGGATGCTCTGTATAAAAAGTACATAGTAAGTTAGTATTGCAGGTGTATAAAGAAACACGTCCATCTAGTCCAACCTTGATTACCCTAACCATAATGTCTGTATAACAGTTACCTTAGAACATAGTAATTGGAGGTTGTATAAAGACCATACGTCCATATAGGGTCCGACCTGTATAACCTACCCATAATGTTGTATAACAGTTACACAGTAACATAGTATGGAGGTTGTATAAAGGCACATACGTCCATCTAGGCCAACCTTTATACCCTACCCAATAATGTCTGTATAAAGTTATCATAGTAACATAGTATTGGAGGCTGTATTAAAGAATCGTTCCATCTAGTCCAATTTTATAACCCTACCCATAAATGTTGTATAACAGTTACACAGAAACATAGTATTGGAGGGCTGCTATACGAACCATACGTCCATCTATCCAACCTTATACCATACCAGTATGTGCTTATAACAGTTACATAGTAACTGTATTGGAGGTGTATAAAAAGACATAGTCCATATAGTCCAACCTTATAACCCTACCATAATGTCTGTATACAGTTACATTAGTAAACATAGGCTTGAGGGTTGTATAAAGACATACATTCCATCTGTCAAACTATACCCTACCCATAATGTCGTGTATAACAGTTACATAGTAACATTAGTTGGGAGGATTGTATAAAGGCATATGTCCATTCTAGTCCAACCTTTATTACCCTACCCAAAATGTCTGTTATAACAGTTACATAGTAATCAGTATTGGAGGTATATAAAGACATACGTCCATATAGTCCAACCTTATACCCTACCCATTCATTGTCTGTATAACAGTTACATAGTAACATGGGATTGGAGTTGTATAAAGACATACGTCCATTCTAGTCCAGAAACCTTTATACCCTACCCATAATGTCTGTATAAAACAGTTACATGGTAACATTAGATGGAGGTTGTATAAAGAACTATGTCAATCAGTCACCAACCTTTTATACCCTACATAATGTCTGTATAACAGTTACATAGTAACTTGGTATTGGAGGTTGTTATAAAGACATAGTCCATCTAGTCCAACCTTTATACCCACCCATAATGTCTGGTATAAAACAGTTACATAGTAACATGGTATTGGAGGGTTGTATAAAGACATACGTCCATATAGTCCAACCTTTATACCCTACACTAGAATGTCTGTATAAACAGTTACATAGTAAAATAGATTGGAGGTGTATAAAGAAATCTGTCATCTAGTCAACCTTTATACCCTACCCCTAATGTCTGGTATAAACAGTACATAGGAACATAGTATTGGAGGTTTGATTAAAGACATACGTCCACTAGTCCAACCGTTATACCTACCCATTAATGTCTGATAAAACAGGTTACATAGTTAACATAGTATGGAGGTTGGTATAAAGACATACGTCCGTCTAGTCCACCTTTATTACCCTACCACCATAATGTCTGTAATAAAAACAGTTTTACATAGTACCCATAGTATGGAGGTGTAATAAAGACATACGTCTATCTAGGTCCAAACCTTATACCCTCCTATAATGTATGTATAACAGTTACTAGTACATTAGTATTGGAGGTTGTATCAAGACATAATGTCCATCGAGTCCAACCTTTATTTAAACCTACCCTAATGTTCTGTATAACAGTTACATAGAAATGCAAGTATAACAAACATTCCATTCCCAGCTACCTAAAGAAATGGGATTTATTACTTGTATATACTTTTCTTACAGATCTAATTAAAAATTAATTGCTTCAGAAGAATTTTTAATAACTGATATGCTTTTATTTCAGTATTACAGTAAATCCTTGGTATACATGCCCTGGCGTACACTTAAGCAAAAAAGGCTAAGGATAGACATTGCCAGCCGTGCCCCTTATCCCAACCATTACTAGTGGCTGCCCAATTCAAATTGTCTAGGCCAATCAGTCCCCCAACTCCCTAGTTACACCATCAAATGATCAGGTTTAAAATAGGTTTGGCAATTGTGGCCCGGGTTAGAGCTACGAGTTAATTGGGGGCATTTCATCTGCAGGTACCTCCCTGTGACCCATAATTAGGATGCCTAAGGGGACACTGGAACTTACCTTACCGCGCTTAATGAGATGCTTCTCCACTGACAGCCGTTTTTTGCTGTCCTGACCAAGCGCAGCTTAGGAAAATGCGCGCCAATACAAAAAGATCAGCGCGCGCTCGGGACAGAGTCGGGCAGCGGCTGTCAGGCAGGACAGCTTGTGGGTTGAGCGGCGGGAAGTTAAGGTAAGTTCCAGTGTCCCGAGTGGTCCTATACTCACAGGGAGGTTGGAATAAGCGTTCTCACCTCCCTGTAACAATAGAAACGGATTAGTGGTCTTTAAATCAATACATCAGTAGCAGGCCTCATAGCTTAATACAGGAAAACCAATAGTACAAAAAAAACCATGGAGAATAAAATGTTATTACCAGCACCGCGGCACCAATTTGTACCAGATCACTCTGCTTTATGGAAGGGATATGGGTGCATGGCAACACAGTGGGTTACTCTGATGGTGCTTATGGAAGGATGCTGGGTTATAGCATGGCGCACAGGGGTTACTCTGATGGTGCTTTACGGAAGGATTATGGGTAGCATGGCAACAGTGGGTTACTCGGATGGTGCTTTATGGTAAGGGATTAGGGGTAGCAGGACACCAGAGGGTTACTATCTGAGATGCTTTAGGGAAGGATTAGGTAGCATGGCGCACAGTGGGTTTACTCTGATGGTGCTTTACGGAAGGATTATGGGTAGTAGCATAGCATGGCACACCGTGGGTTAATCTGGTGGTGCTTATGGGAAGGATTATGGGAGCCCCAATGTTTGAGGCACCAGGGGGTTACTCTGATGGTGCTATATGGAAGGATTAGGGAGGCATGGACACAGTGGGTTTACTCTATGGTGCTTTATGGGAAGGTATTATGGGTAGATGGCACACAGTGGGTACTCTGATTGGTGCTGTATGGAGGATTATGGGTACCATGGCACACAGGGGGTACTCTATGGTGCTTTACGAATGATTATGGGGAGCCTGGCACACAGTGGGTTAATCTGATGGTGCTTTATGGAAGGAGTATGGTAGCATGCACACCGTGTGTTATCTGATGGTGCTTTTATGGACTGATTATGGGTAGCAGGGCACACAGTGGGTTACTCTGGTGGTGCTTATGGAAGGATTATGGGGTAGCATGGCACACAGTGGGTTACTGATGGTGCTTTATGGAAGGATTATGGGTAGTTAGCTGGTACACAGGGGTTACTTGATGGTGCTTTATGAAGGGATTATGGGTGAGTTTTAGCATGGCACCCAGTGGGTTAATATGGTTGGTCTGGCACAAAGCAGACAGTGCCATAAACAGGTTCCCACAGATAAGATGCAGTTAATCAGGGGGGTACTGTATTATGGTGCACCACTTTGAATACTGACCGGGCCTTTTGTTATGTGTTCCTTGTTGTTGGGTACCAACTTATCTGTTGCCTTCAGTTTGTATCCCATAAGATAAAATGTACTGTCCAATACTTGTCATCCACAGGTGGGTAACAGGATCTTATAACAGGATCTGGTCGGTGCAGGTCAATATCACTCCAAAGCACACACCATAATCTTACTTTCACTTCTCTCCTATACCATAGAGACAGGGATTTGTCTTTGGATTTTATTACTCACTGGGACACCACCGCAGGCTGGAGGTGGTATATTAAGGAGCCTTGGTGTATATGTCCATTACAATACACATCACATACTGTGTAACAGACAGAAACATTTTATGGATTAAATTCCTGTCACATGGAGCAGACACAGGGGTGTGGTTTAAGCTGGCCATTTGACCATTTCATTTTTAAAAATAGGAATCTCAGCTCTTAAGTAAGGGTATGTATTGGTATTGTACACCTAACATAACAAGGATAATACCATTTCAAATGGTAACAGTGAGATACTACATCACATTACATATACACCTTCCTATGTGTTAATATCCTATACCCACCACCACATTGGGTAGTAGCTTCATAAAAAACCCACTGACAATCTCCTATGGAGTTATAAATATTATTTATATAATATAAGGGATAAGGGAATATATATACACAACACACACACAACAGGTATGTGGGGAAAACGCATTGCCATATTACAAACTGTATTTAACCAGGAATATATGTACAGCAATGGTACAGTGTGGGAACTTTGCAATGCCAATATTACCAAACTGTATTTAACCGGAATAGATATGTACAGCAATAATACAGTGTGGGAAGCTGCAATGCCAATATACAACTGTATTTAACAAGAACAAGATGTTACAGCAATGGTACAGTGTGGAAGCGCAATGCTAATATTCAAACTTGTATTTAAACCGGGACCAATATTGTACAGCATGTACCGTGTGAGAAGCTGCAAGTGCCAAATACAAACCGTATTAAACAGAAAACATATGTACAGCAAAGGCCACAGTCGTGGGAAGCTGCAGTGCCAATATACAAACCGTATTATTAAACCAGAACATATATGACAGCCCAACTGGTACAGTGTGGGGAAGCTGCAGTGCCAATATTTGACAAACCCGTATTAAAACCGGTACATATATGTACAGCAATGGTACAGTGGGGAAGTGAGTGCCAATATTAACAAACCGTTAATTAAACCAGAACATATATGTAAGCCAATGGTACAGTGTGGGAAGTGCAGTGACAATATTACAAAAAGGATTTAAACCGGAACATATATGTACAAGCAATGGTACAGTTGGGAACGTGCAGTGCCAATATTACAAAATGTATTTAACCGGAACATAATATGTACAGCCATGGTACAGTGCGGAAAGCTGCCAGTGGCCAATATTACAAACCGTTATTAACCGGAAAACATATATGTACAGCAATGGGTACGTGTGGAAAGCTGCAGGGCCAATATATTAAATTGTATTTAACCGAGAAATATATATGTACAGCAATGGGAACAGTGGAAAGCTGCAGTGCCCATATTTATAAATTGTATTAACCGAACATAAAGAAAGGCCCCCAAGCAATATAACAGAAAACCAAACAACCTATTAAGTTTTATTTTAACAACAGTATCAAGAAACGATTATGATCTATCACTCAAATTAAAATCTGTGTAAACAAAGATACTCAGATAGACATATATGTGGATAAAGTGTATCGTGTTTATTCTGTCTTCCCCATAAAGTCATTGTAATACCACTTCCCTCTAAGGACAAGAAATGGTTATAAGAGTTAACTACTTGCATTCAATGCCCTTTCAGATTATACCGCCAGCAAGATATTCTTAGATCTTAGCAACCTAACCCTTGAGATCTATCTATAAAATATTTTAAGAGTTTTAGGCCTTTATGATGCAAACACAAACACAGTTGTTTTGGGGCGGGCCTTTGAACTCTTAGAATAGTAATGCTTATTAACACCAAGAAATTACATTAGCTGGTAAGCTACTCACCGATATCTAATAATCCGTAGATCCCTCCCCCACCCCCATTCCCGACAATTATAGGTTTAATAAGTAGATAATTAGATGTTTTATATGTTGTAATTATAGTGCTATGAACACTATACAACTATGACAAAAATGTTAAATGCAAAAATACAATTGCAAAAATATCTCTTGAATTATGTATTCTTTTATTCATACATATAACTATTTGGTTCTCGTAATTCATTGTTATACCTATTTTAAACTTACAGAGTTAAAACAAAACAAAATCCCCACCAGAACAATATGTAAGCAATGATACAGACCCCGTCTGTAGGAAGCTTACAGTGCCAAATATTAACAAGCAGTATTAACCAAAATATATGTACAGCAATGATACAGTCTGTAGCGAAGCTGCCCCTAGTGCCCCCAGTAACAAGCACGGTATTAAACCCCCACCCAAAACATATTAGGTGACAGCTTGATACAGCCTGTAGCGACGATTGCAGTGTCAAATACAAACAAGCGTATTAAACCAAAAATCTTATGTACAGCAAAATGGTACGTGTTGCACAGTGGCAGTTGACGATATCTACACAGGATTTAACCATAACAGTATAGTAGAGTTCAATTAGTACGGCGGGGACTGGCCCCAGTACAAATTATCTCACACAGTATTAAACAACAAAAACATATATGTGAACACTCAGCAATTGGGTACCCCCTGTGTGGGCCCATTCTGCAAATGGTGATAACTCACACCAGTATTAAATCCACAAAACATAGGTACACGAACAAGATACAGTGACGTCAGTTCCTTATAAATTAGAGCTTCAGGCCTCCTGATACGGACCATACTGCAGGGAAACACGGAGTTTCCTGGTCTACGAACCATTATCTACACCAGAGTTCCCCCCTCTGGGCCGGCGGCTATGTCTAGATGAACCAATTGGAATTAGCTTCGAGAGCACCGTCCATCTGGACCCAGGCTACTTTCTAACTGCACATTAAACAGTTGTGCAATCGAACCTAATTATACTAGTATCTTGCCGGGTTGACTGAAGATCCTCCATTCCATTGTGTAAAACTCTCCATGCAATACCTGAAACAAGGGTTAGTTCCCCACACACTGTTATTATATATAAATATATTCAAAGTATACAGATATTCAAAATGAAGTCCAGCGTGCACAACAGTCTGTGCAAAGTGTATTTATTTAAAACACATGACAACACAAGTGTAGTGTGGACACCTTCCTAAGCTGTAACAAATGCAACTTCCGAAACAACTCAAACTCACTATTCAGCATACCCATTTCCCGTTTCTATCCAGAGGAGGGAAAAAATTCAGTCCTTGACTCCAAGTGGCATGGGAAATTTCCCTTCCCAACTCTTATTTATGTATCAATACCAGTAACTGTAACATTCCTGTTCTGTGAAACTCATCCAGCTTTTATTAAACTGACAATGAACTGCAATAAACAGTTCCACTGGAAGACAGTCCATAGCTTACCATTCTCACCAGTGGAAAACCTTCCCAACTTACTTTATGTATCAATACAGTAACTTGTAACATTCCCTTGTTTGTAGAAAATTCATCCAGCTTTTATAAAACTGACCAATGCCTGCCATAAAACGCCCACTGGAGACAGTCCATAGCGTTACCGTTCTCACAGTGCCAAAAACCTTTCCACTCCCCCAGTTTTATGTATCAATACCAGTAACTGTAAATCCTTGTTGTAGACCTCATCCAGCTTTTATCAAATGACCAATGAACGCCATACTCACCGACCCACTGTGTGTAGTCAGTGTCATTTCAGGCTCCTTTCTACCCGTCCCCTACAACTAGGTTGACCAAACCTGTCACCTGTGTGTGAGTGAAAATCTTACTGTACCGTACTGTCTTTTTACCCACCCACCTGTGTCCCTCCCACACCTCTCTTGCCTTAGTCCCCCCATGGTGTGAGTTTTCTGTGCCCTTTCCCCCTCCTCCCCGGCTTTGGCCCGGTAGAAAATCTGTCATTCCAGCCAGGGCGGGTCCACCCCCGTGAGTACCACCCTGGGCACCCTGACCCAATGACCCTGCAGAACAACTTGGTCCATGGAAGACAGTGCCTACGCTTTTACCATTTCTCACAAGTGCCAAAACCCTTCCCAACTTACTGATTGTATACAATACCAGTAATTAGCTGATAACATTCCTGTTTGTAGAAATCCTTACCAGTTTTATCGTGTAGTATGGGTCAGTCCATCCTAGGACCCAAAATGTACTATGGCAGTGACGTGTTTATGGTCAGTCCCTCCTAGACCCAACTGTACTAATGGCAGTGACTAGTATATGGGTCAGTCCTCCTAGACCCAAACTGTAACTAATGGCAGGGACGTGTTTATGGGTCAGTCCTCCTAGACCCAAACTGTCTAATGGCAGTGACGTGTTTTATGGGTCAGTCCCTCCTAGACCCAAACTGTACTAATGGCAGTGAGTACGTGTTATGGGTCAGTCCCTCCTAGACCAAAGTACTAATGGCAGTGACGTGTATATGGGTCAGTCCCTCCTTGACCCAAACTGTACTAATGGCAGTGACGTGTTATGGGTCAGTCCCTCCTAGACCCAAAGTGTACTAATGGCAGTGGACGTTTATGGGTCAGTCCCTCCTAGAGCCATACTGTTATAATGGCCCAGTGCCGTGTATATGGGTCAAGTACCTCTGACCACGTATAATGGCAGTGACGTGTTTATGGGTCAGTCCTCCTAGACCCAAAGTGTACTTAATGGCAGTAGGACGTGTATGGGTCAGTCCCTCCTAGACCCAAACTGTACTAATGGCAGGAGTGACTGTTTATGGGTCGATCCCCCTAGACCCAAACTGTACTAATGGCAGTGAGCGTTTTATGGGTCAGTTCCTGCTATAACCCAAACTGTACTAATGGCAGTGACTGTTTATGGGTCGTCAGTCCCTCCTAGACCCAACTGTACTAATGGCAGTGACGTGTTTATGGGTCAGTCCCTCCTAGGACCCAAACAACTGTACTAATGCAGTGCGTGTTTATGGTTCAGTCCCTTAGACCCAACTTACTAATGCAGTGACGTGTTAGATGGGTCGTCCACTCCTAGACCCAAACTGTAACTAATGGCAGTGAACGTGTTTATGGGTCAGTCCCTCCTAGACCCAAACTGTACTAATGGCAGTGACGTGTTTATGGTGCTCAGTCCCCTCCTCGAGACCCAACACTGTACTAATGGCAGAAGTGACGTTGTTTATGGGTCAGTCTCCTCTAGACCAAACTGTAACTAATGGCAGTGACGTGTATATGGGTCAGTCCCTCATAGACCCAAACGGTAATAATCAGCAGAGAGTACTGCACAGTGACGTGCTTTAGGGTCAGTCCCTTCCTACACCAACTGTACTAATGGCATGTGAAGTGACGTGTTTATGGGTCAGTCCCTCCTAGACCCAAATGTATAATGGCAGTGACGTGTGTTTATGGGTCAGTCCCTCCTAGACCCAACTGTACTAATGGCGTGACGTGTTTATGGGTCAGTCCCTCCTGAGACCCAAAGTACTAATGGCAGTGCGTGTTTATGGGTCTCATTCCTCCTAGACCCAAATGTACTAATGGCAGAGTGAAGTGTTATGGGTCAGTCCCTCCTAGAACCCAAAGTGTACTAATGGCAGTGAAGTGTTTATGGGTCAGTCCTCCTAGACCCATACTTATACTAATGGGTGCAGAGGACGTGTTATGGGTCGACCCCTCCTAGACCCACTGTACTAATGGCAACAGAAAGGACCAGTGGACGTGTTTATGGTTCGTCCTCCAAAATAGATCCAAGCGATAAATAATGGGTCAGTGACTTGTTAATATGGTCAGTAAAAACCCATCCCTGCTAGACCAACAAAAATGTACTAATGGCGTATGACAGCTGTTTATGGTCAAGTACCCTCCTAGACCCAAAAGGACCCTAATGGCCAGTGACGTGTATATATGGGTCAGTCCCCTCCTGACCCAACGGTCTAATGGCATAGTTGAACGTGTTTATGGGTCAGTCCCCCTAGGACCCACAAAGGTACTAATGGAGAGGCGGTATATGGGTTCAGTACACTCCTAGACCCAAACTGTACTAATGGCAGTGACGTGTCTATGCACTAAAGCTGCATTTTATTTCTTACCGATGCCAGGTGCCTTTCCATGTGCAGAGCTGCCAGAATAAATATATTGGAAGCTGTAAGTAATAAAAGATATATACATATATAATTAGTTTACAGCAGCAGCATAATTTACTAGTTTATTATGGAGATGTTTATAGGGGCAGTCGGTATATTCGATGGTAGAGGTAGGTGTCCCAGATTCTAGTTTGTTGATGTCTGTGCCATGTGTGATTTGGCAGGAGGGCAATAGAATGCAGAGTGACCCCATGAAGAAGAACTTACCTAGAATCAGGCAGAGTGATGGCCAGCTATAGGGGTCCTTCACAAACAAAGACACCACCTGAATAGGATCCACCAATATGCCATACCTGTGAAAACAAGGTGAGTCAATACAGACACAATACATAGAATCAGAGGGCAGCATCCGAGCGGGTGGTTCAGTCAACTAGAGATCAGCAGTGGAGACTGACACAGTAACTGGTCCCCCCTTTTGTCCTCTCCCAACATTGGAGACAGAAGTAGTAGAAGGGCATTTCCAATCACAGTAGAATGTAGATGATGTAGTACAGACAGTAGGTTTGGATCACAGTAGAATGTAGATGATGTAGTACAGACAGTAGGTTTGGATCACAGTAGAATGTAGATGATGTAGTACAGACGGTAGGTTTGGATCACAGTAGAATGTAGATGAGACAGACAGTAGGTTTGGATCACAGTAGAATGTAGATGAGACAGACAGTAGGTTTGGGACACAGTGGAATGTAGATTAGACAGACAGTGGGTTTGGGACACAGTAGAATGTAGATTAGACAGACAGTGGGTTTGGGACACAGTAGAATGTAGATTAGACAGACAGTGGGTTTGGGACACAGTAGAATGTAGATTATGTAGTACAGACAGTAGTTTCTCAGTAGAATGTAATGAACGAAATGACACAGTAATTTGCAGCCAGTAGTGATCAAGTATGAGTGAGTAGTACAGACGGTAGTGGAGAGAAATGTAGATTTGTACAAGTAGGTTATCACAGTAGAATGTAGATGATGTAGGTACAGACGGTAGGTTTTGGATCACAGTAGAATGTAGATGATGTAGTACAGACAGTGGTTTGGATCACAGTAGAATGTAGATGATGTATTACAGAACAGTAGGTTTGGATCACAGTAGAATGAGTATCAGACACAGTAAAAGAAAAAAGAAAAGGTAAAATTTGGATCACAGTAGATGATAAGATGGTAGTATACGGACGAGTGGTTTTGGATCACAGTAGATGTAGATGATCGTAGTACGGACGGTAGGTTTGGTCACAGTGAGGTAGATGATGTAGTACAACAGTAGTTTGGACACAGGTAGATTAGATATGTATGTACAGACGTAGGTTTGGATCACAGTAGAATGTAGATGAGTAGTACAGCGGTAGGTTTGGATCACAGTAGAATGTAGATGATGTAGTACAGACGGTAGGTTTGGATCACAGTAGAATGTGATGATGTAGTACAGACAGGGTTTGGATCACAGTAGAATGTAGATATTGTATACAGACGTTAGGTTGGATCACAGTAGAATGTAGATGAGTAGTACAGACGGTAGGTTTGGATCACAGTAAATGTAATGATCGTAGTACAGACAGAATAGAATTTGGATACAGTAGAATGTAGATGATGTAGTACAACGGTAGGTTTGGATCACAGTAGAATGTAGATGATTGTAGTACAGACGTAGGTTTGGATCACAGTAGAATGTAGATGATGTAGTACAGACGGTAGTTTGGATCACAGTAGAATGTAATGATGTAGTCCAGACGGTAGTATTTGGATCACAGTAGAAGTAATAGATGATAGTAGTACAGACGAGTTTTGGATCACAGTAGAATGTAGATGATTGTATTACAGACGGTAGGTTTGGATCACAGTAGAATGTAGAAGATGTAGTACAGACGGTAGGTTGGACACAGTGAATGTCAATTTAGTAAAACAGACAGTGGGTTTGGATCACAGTAAAATGTAGATGATGTAGTACAGACAGTAGGTTTGGATCACAGTAGAATGTAATGATGTAGTACAGACGTGGGTTTGGATCACAGTAAATGTAGATGATGTAGTAACGAAATATTTTGATCACAGTAAATGTGAGATTTATTACAGGATTTTGACAAGTAGATGTAGATGATATAGAGTACAACGTATGGTTTGGATCACAGTAGAATGTAATGATGTATACAGACGTGGTTTGATCACAGTAGAATGTAATGATTTTGTACAGACAGTAGTTGGATCACGAGATATGTAGATATGTCAGACAGTGGGTTTTGGATCACAGTAGAATGTGATGATGTAGTACAGACATAGGTTTGGATCACAGTAGAATGTAGATGATGATGTGAGACAGTGAGGTTTTGGATCACAGTAGAATGTAGATGATGTAGTACAGACAGTAGGTTTTGGATAACAGTAGAATGTAATGATGTATACAGACATGGTTTGGATCACGTAGAATGTAGATGATGTAGTACAGACAGTAGGGTTTGGATCACAGTAGATATGTAGATGATGTTAGTACAGACAGGTAGGTTTGGATACAGTAGAATGTATAAATTTGTAGTACAGACATTAGGTTTGGATACAGTAGAATGTAGATGATGTAGTACAGACAGGTAGGTTTGGATCACATAGAATGTAGATGATGTAGTACAGACAGACGTAGGTTTGAGACCACAGTAGAATGTAGATGATGTTAGTAACAAAAGACATAGAAAGAATTAGTTTGATCACAGTGAATTTAGATTTGTAGACAGACAGTGGTTGGATCACAGTAGAATGTAGATGTATGTATCCACGTGGGTTTGGATCACAGTAGAATGTAGATGATGTAGTACAGACGGTAGGTTGGATCACAGTAAGAATGTAGATGAATGTAGGAGACAAGAGTCGTACAAGTGGGGTTTTGGATCAAACAGTATACAAAATTTAGATGATGTAGACAGACGGTAGGTTTGGATCACAGTAGAATGTAGATGATGTAGTACACAGGTAGGTTTGGATACAGTAGAATGTATATGATTAGTACAGACGGTAGGTTTGGATCACAGTAGAATGTAATGATGTAGTACAGACGATAGGTTTTGGATCACAGTTAGTAATGTAGATGATGTAGTACAGACAGTGGGTTTTGGATCACAGTAAGAATGTAGATGTGATAGTAACACAAGACGGTAGGTTTGGATCACACAGTAGAATGTAGATGATGTAGTACAGACGTAGGGTTTGGATCACAGTAGAATGTAGATGATGTAGTACAGACGGTAGGTTTGGATCACAGTAGAATGTAGATGATGTAGTACAGACGGTAGGTTTGGATCACAGTAGAATGTAGATGATGTAGTACAGACAGTAGGTTTGGATCGAACAGTTAGAATGTAGATGAATTGTAAGTACAGACGGTAGGTTGGATCCATTAAAATGTGATGATGTAGTACAGACGGTAGGTTTGGATCACAGTAGAATGTAGATGATGTGTACAGACGGTAGGTTTGGGACACACAGATAAATAGAATGTAGATGATGTAGTAAGAAAAACAGACGGTAGGTTTTAGGATCACAGTAGAATGTAGATGATGTAGTACAGACAGGGGTTTGGATCACAGTAAAATGTATATGTAGTACAGACGGTAGGTTTGGATCACAGTAGAATGTAGATGATGATGTAGTACAGACGGTAGGTTTGGATCAGTAGAATGTAGATGATGTAGTATACAGACAGTAGGTTTGGATCACAGTAGAATGTAGATTTATGTAGTACAGACAGTAGGTTTGGATCACAGTAGAATGTAGATATTAGTACCATACGTGGGTTTGGATCACAGTAAAATTAATGATTTAGTACAGACAGTAGGTTTGGATCACAGTAGAATGTAGATGATGTAGTAACAGACGTAGGTTTGGATCACAGTAGAATGTAGATGATGTAGTACAGACGGTAGGTTTGGATCACATTGTAGATATGTAGACACTGTAGTAGATGTAGATGATGTAGTACAGACGGTAGGTTTTGGATCACAGTAGAATGTAGATGATGTAGTACAGACAGTGGGTTTGGATCACAGTAGAATGTAGATGATGTAGTACAGACAGTAGGTTTGGATCACAGTAGAATGTAGATTAGACAGACAGTGGGTTTGGATCACAGTAGAATGTAGATGATGTAGTACAGACAGTAGGTTTGGATCACAGTAGAATGTAGATGATGTAGTACAGACGTAGGTTTGGATCACAGTAGAATAAAGTAGATGAGTGTACAGACAGTAGGTTTGGATACAGTAAGAATGTAGATGATGTAGTACAGACAGTGGGTTTGATCACAGTAGATGTAGATGATGTAGTACAGACGTAGGGTTTGGATAAAAACAACACAGTAGAATGTATATATGTAGTACAGACAGTAGTTTGGATACAGTAGAATGTAGATGATGTATAAGACAGGTAGGTTGGGATACAGTAGAATGTAGATGATGTATACAGACAGTAGGTTTGGGATCACAGTAAGAATGTAGATGATGTTGTACAGACATGTAGGTTTATCACAGTAGAATGTAGATGATGTAGTACAGACGGTAGGTTTGGATCACAGTAGAATGTAGATGATGTAGTACAGACGGTAGGTTTGGATCACAGTAGAATGTAGATGATGTAGTACAGACGGTAGGTTTGGATCACAGTAGAATGTAGATGATGTAGTACAGACAGTAGGTTTGGATAAAAAAAAAAAACACAGTAGAAGTAGATGATGTAGTAAAGACGTGGTTTGGATCAACAGTAGAATGTAGATGATGTAGTACAGACAGTGTTTGGATCACAGTAGAAGTAGATGAATGTAGTACAGACAGTGGTTTGGATCACATAGAATGTAGATGATGTATACAGACGGTAGGTTTGGATCACAGTAGAATGTAGATGATGTAGTACACAGTAGGTTTGGATCACAGTAGAATGTAGATGATGTAGTACAGACAGTAGGGGGTTTGGATCACGTAGAATGTAATGATGTGTAACAGACGGTATGTTTTTGATCACAGTAGAATGTAGATGATGTAGTACAGACAGTGGTTTGGATCACGTAGAATGTAGATGATGTAGTACAGACGGTAGGTTTGGATCACATTAGAATGTAGATGTGTGTACAGACGGGGTTTGGATCACAGTAAGTAATGTAGATTAGACAGACAGTGGTTTGGATCACAGTAGAATGTAGATGATGTAGTACAGACAGTAGGTTTGGATCACGGTAAAGTAGATGATGTAGTACAGACAGTAGGTTTGGATCACAGTAGAATGTAGATGATGTAGTACAGACGGTAGGTTTGGATCACAGTAGAATGTAGATGATGTAGTACAGACAGTAGGTTTGGATCACAGTAGAATGTAGATGATGTAGTACAGACAGTGGGTTTGGATCACAGTAGAATGTAGATGATGTAGTACAGACGGTAGTTTGGATCACAGAGAATGTAATGATGTAGTACAGACAGTGGGTTTGGATCACAGTAGATGTAGATGATGTAGTACAGACGGTAGGTTTGGATCCAGTAGAATGTAGATGAGTGTACAGCGTGGTTTGGTCACAGTAGAATGTAGATTAAGACATTAGTTTTGGATCACAGTAGAGATATGAGTAGCAGACGTGTTTGATCGAGTACATGTAGATGAAGTCAGACAGTAGAGGTTTGGATCACAGTAGAACGTAGATGATGTAGTACAGACGGTAGGTTTGGATCACAGTAGAATGTAGATGATTGTAGTAACAGACAGTAGGTTTGGATCACATAGAATGTAGATGATGTAGTACAGACGTAGGTTTGGATCACAGTAGAATGTATATGTAAGCAGACAGTAGGTTTGGATCACAGTAGAATGTAGATGATGTAGTACAGACAGTGGGTTTGGATCACAGTAGAATGTAGATGATGTAGTACAGACAGTAGGTTTGGATCACAGTAGAATTGATTATACAGACGAGGTGTGGATCACAGTAAATGTAGATAGTACAGACGGTAGGTTTGGATCACGTAGAATGTAGATTAGTACAGAACGTAGGTTGGATCACAGTAGAATGTAGATGATGTAGTACAAGACAGTAGTTTTTGGATCACAGTAGAATGTAGATGATGTGACGACAGTAGGTTTGGATCACAGTAGAATTAGATGATGTAGTACAGACAGTAGGTTTGGATCACATAGATGTAGATGATGTAGTACAGAGTAGTTTGGATCAAGATGTAGATGATGTAGTACAGACATTAGGTTTGGATCACAGTAGAATGTAGATGATGTAGTACAGACGTAGTTTGGATCACAGTAGAATGTAGAGTAGTACAACGGTAGGTTTGGATCACAGTAGAATGTAGATGATGTAGTACAGACAGTGTTTGGGATCACAGTAGAATGTAGATGATGTAGTACAGACGGTAGGTTTGGATCACAGTAGAATGTAGATTAGACAGACAGTAGGTTTGGATCACAGTAGAATGTAGATGATGTAGTACAGACAGTAGGTTTGGATCACAGTAGAATGTAGATGAGTTACAGACAGTAGGTTGGATCCACAGTAGAATGTACGATGAATGGTAGTCAGACGTAGTTGGACACAGTAATTAGATTAGACAGACAGTAGGTTGGATCACATAGTAATGTAGAATGATTAGTACAGACATAGGTTTGGATCACAGTAGAATGTAGATGATGTAGTTACAGACAGTAGGTTTGGATCACATTAATGTAGATGATGTAGTCAGACAGTAGTTTGGATCACAGTAAGTAGATATGTGTACAGACAGTAGGTTTGGATCACAGTAGAATGTAGATGATGTAGTACAGACGTAGGTTTGGATCACAGTAGAATTGATGATTTATACAGACGTAGGTTTGGATCACAGTAGAATGTAGATGATGTAGTACAGAGGTAGGGGATCCAGATGTAAATAAGAAACATGTAGTAGCACGGTAGGTTTGGATCACAGTCAATGTAGATGATGTAGTACGACAGTAGGTTTGGATCACAGTAAGTAGATGTGTAGTACAGACGGTAGTTTTGGATCACGTAGAAATGTAGATGATGTAGTACAGACGTAGGTTTGGATCACAGTAGAATGGTAATTAGACAGCAGTGGGTTTGGATCACAGTAAATGTAGATGATGTAGTACAGACAGTAGGTTTGGAATCACAGTAGAATGTAGATGATGTAGTACAGACAGTAGGTTTGATCACAGTTAGAATGTAGATGATGTAGTACAGACGTGGGTTTGATCACAGTAGAATGTAGATGATGTAGTTACAGACAGGGGTTTGGATCACAGTAGAATGTAGATGATGTAGTACAGACAGTAGGTTTGGATCACAGTAGAATGTAGATGATGTAGTACAGACGGTAGGTTTGGATCACAGTAGAATGTAGATTAGACAGACAGTGGGTTTGGATCACAGTAGAATGTAGATGATGTAGTACAGACAGTAGGTTTGGATCACAGTAGAATGTAGATGATGTAGTACAGACAGTATGTTTGGATCACAGTAGAATGTAGATGATGTAGTAGCAGACGGTAGGTTTGGATCACAGTAGAATGTAGATGATGTAGTACAGACGTAGGTTTGGATCACAGATAAAAAACAAATAAGTGATGATGTAGTACAGACAGTGGTTTGGATCACAGTAAATGTAGATGATGTTCAGACAGTGGTTTGGATACACAGTAGAATGTAGATGATGTGTCAGACGAGTAGGTTTGATACAAGTAGAATGAATAGATGAGTAGTAACAGACATAGGTTTGGATCACAGTAGAATGTGATGATGTAGTACAGACAGTGGTTTGGATCACAGTAGAATGTAATGATGTAGTACAGACTAGGTTTGGCAGTAGAATGTAGATGAGACACAGTAGGTTTGGATCACATAAATGTAGATAGACAGACAGTAGGTTTGGGACACAGTGAGAAATGTAGATTAGACAGACAGTGGTTTGGGCACATAAAGTAGATGTAGATTAGACAGACAGTGGGTTTGGGACACAGTAGAATGTAGATTAGACAGACAGTGGGTTTGGGACACAGTAGAATGTAGATTAGACAGACAGTGGGTTTGGGACACAGTAGAATGTAGATTAGACAGACAGTGGGTTTGGGACACAGTAGAATGAGATTAGACAACATTGGGTTTGGGACACCAGATAGAGATGTAGAATTGACAGACATGGGTTTGGGACACAGTAGAATGTAGATTAGACAGACATTGGGTTTGGGACACAGTAGACTGTTCTACTCACTTTATCAGGTTCTCCAGGAACAGTCGAGTGTTACTAAGAACCTGCAGATAAAACACAAACGTAAGTAATATAATATATACATCCGCCCCATTTATTACGCCCTTCATATGACCGTTTTGGAACTTTCCACTACCTAAGGACACAAATGCTTAATTAAGGCTAATGTAATGGGGCCATTTTGATTAAGTCCCCAGAACCTGACTGAGGGGCCACTCAATATGATTTTAGTAGAAACAATGACTGGTAAATGTGTTTTTTATTTCACTGAACTATTGTTACCATTGTTTAATACTGCACCATCATGATTGGTTCGTCTGCACAGCATAACTACACTGGGGCAGTTCCCTGATTGGCCCTTTCATTGACCTTGTTAAGGTTGTTCTAAGTGTCCATCCCATTGGTTGTTCTATGTGCCCATCCCATTGGTTGTTCTATGTGTCCATCCCATTGGTTGTTCTATGTGTCCATCTCTATACAAGGGAAATTCCGTTAGGCTGAGGCCACACTAAAATGCACTTGTAATGCGCTTGTGTCCTTTTAAAAATAAAGTTGGGCCTTTTAGATTTATTGGAGGTAAAGGAGCTATGCCTTACCTCCCGGGAGGCCGGGAACGAAGGAAAGGAACTTACCCGACCGTTCACTGTAGTCTGACAGGTCCCTACGGATTTAGTATTCTATGTGGATAGACATCAGAGTCTGTCGGGACCTGTCAGACTACGTGCCACGGGAGCAAGTGATCAAGTTAGTTCATTACCTTTGTTCGTTCCCGGCTCCTGATTGATTTATTGAAGAACGGGAGGTAAGGCACAGCTCCTTTACCTCCCATTTTTCAATAATTCTACTACACCCACTAATCTGTATTTGGCACCATCTATACCTGGACCACAAATCAGTACCACAAAAACCCCAGATTGGTCCATTATAACAGTATTACGCTGGGTATACACCAACAGAGTTTTTGTCCCAACTGAGCGTTCTGCCGGGACAAATGAGAGTTGCAGCAATAGTGGACACAGTTTGTGTGACCAATCGTGACTTACCAACAGTCCCGATCGTGTGTCCGGTATGGACGAATGGGCAACCGAGCTCAGACACGGACAGCCACCACACACCATACGATATTTCCAGCCGACTCGTGGCGCACAATGTGTATGAACGGCCGTTTCAGCCAATAATTGTCCCGTGTATGGGCACTTTATCATCCGACACGACCACTCATTTGGAGATCCGTCCAGCAGATCGGTAACGATCCCCGAACAAACGGCTGTTTCGGCTGATAAATTGCCGACAAACGACTATTGGCTGAAACAGCCGTTTGTTCGGGGATCGTTACCGATCAGCTGGACGGATCTCCAAATGAGTGGTCGTGTCGGATGATAAAGTGCCCATACACGGGACAATTATTGGCTGAAACAGCCGTTCGTACACATCGTGCGTCGCGGGTCGGCACCCACAATCGCATGTGTGTAGAAACCTTAACAGTACGGGTAACACTGCATATGTAGGTACCTCCCAGCCCAGCTCTGTGCTCCTATAAACAGCGTTTAGCCGGGAATGTTTATTAGGTATAAGGGAGCGGTAGATGGTTATCTGGTCTCTCTGGGACATTGGGACCTTTGGCAGCAGATAAGAAAACACATGTGACTCACCAAGAATGTCAACTATTCCTTTACTGTATTTTTATGTAGAATTAAAGAACGGGACGGAGCAATGACCTACCTCCCTTCTTCACTTAATGTACCAGGAGTGACGAGCGAACTTACCTGCACCACTGGCACACAGCGGGTTACTCTGATGGTGCTTTATGGAAGGATTATGGGTAGCATGGCAACAGCGGTTACTCTGGTGGTGCTTTATGGAGGATTATGGTGTACATGGCACACAGCGGGTTTCTCTGATGGTGCTTTATGGAAGGATTATGGGTAGCATGGCACAAGGGGGTTACTCTCTGATGGTGCTTTATGGAAGGATTATGGGTAGCATGCGCACACACGGGTTACTCTGATGGTGCTTTATGGAAGGATTATGGGTAGCATGGCACACAGGGGTTACTCTGATGGTGCTTTATGGAAGGATTATGGTAGCATGGCACACAGCGGGTTACTCGATGGTGCTTTATGGAAGGATTATGGGTAGCATGGCACACAGCGGTGTACTCTGATGGGCTTTATGAAGGATTATGGGTAGCATGGCACACCGTGGGTTACTCTGATGGTGCTTTAGGGAAGGATTATGGTAGCATGGCACACAGTGGGTTACTCTGATGGTGCTTTATGGAAGGATTATGGTAGCATGGCAACAGTGGGTTACTCTGATGGTGCTTTATGGAAGGATTATGGGTAGCATGGCACACAGCGGGTTACTCTATGGTGCTTTATGGAAGGATTATGGGTGCATGGCACACAGTGGGTTACTCTGATGGTGCTTTTATGAAGGATTATGGGTAGCAGGGCACATGGGTTACTCTGATGTGGCTTTATGGAAGGATTATGGGTAGCATGGCACACAGCGGTTACTCTGATGGTGCTTTATGGAAGGATTATGGTTAGCATGGCACACAGCGGGTTACTCTGATGGTGCTTTATGGAAGGATTATGGGTAGCATGCACACAGTGGGTTACTCTGATGGTGCTTTATGGAAGGATTAGGGTAGCATGGCACACAGTGTTTACTCTTGATGGTGCTTTATGAAGGATTATGGGTAGCATGGCACACAGTGGGTTCTCTGATGGTGCTTTATGGAAGGATATGGGTAGCATGGCACACAGTGGGTTACTCTGATGGTGCTTTATGGAAGGATTATGGGTAGCATGGCACACAGTGGGTTACTCTGATGGTGCTTTATGGAAGGATTATGGGTAGCATGGCACACAGTGGTTACCTGATGGTGCTTTAGTGAAGGATTATGGGTAGCATGGCACACAGTGGGTTACTCTGATGGTGCTTTATGGAAGGATTATGGGTAGCAGGCACACATGTGGTTACTCTGTGGTGCTTTATGGAAGGATTATGGGTAGCAGCACACAGTGGTTTACTCTGATGGTCTTTATGGAAGGATTATGGGTAGCATGGCCCACAGTGGGTTACTCTGATGGTGCTTTATGGAAGGATTATGGGTAGCATGGCACAGTGGGTTACTCTGATGGTGCTTTATGGAGGATTATGGTAGCATGGCACACAGTGGTTACTCTGATGGTGCTTTATGGAAGGATTATGGGTGAGCATGGCACCACGTGGGTTACTCGGTGGTGCTTTATGAAGATTAGGGGTAGCATGGCACACAGTGGGTTACTCTGTGGTGCTTTATGGAGGATTTATGGGTAGCATGGCACACAGTGGGTACTCTGAGGGTGCTTTATGGAAGGATTATGGGTACATGGCACACAGTGGGTTACTCTGATGGTGCTTTATGGAAGGATTATGGTACATGGCACACAGTGGGTTACTCTGGTGGTGCTTTATGGAAGGATTATGGGTAGCATGGCACACAGCGGGTTACTCTGATGGTGCTTTGTGAAGGATTATGGGTAGCATGGCAACACAGTGGGTTACTCTGATGGTGCTTTATGGAAGGATTATGGGTAGCATGGCACCCAGTGGTTACTCTGATGTTGCTTTATGGAAGGATTATGGGTAGCATGGCACACAGTGGGTTACTTGTGGTGCTTTATGGAAGGATTATGGGTACATGGCCACAGTGGGTTACTCTGATGGTGCTTTATGGAATTATTGGGTACATGGCACACGTGGGTTACTTGATGGTGCTTTATGGAAGGAGTGGTAATGGCACACAGTGGGTTACCTGATGGTGCTTTATGGAAGGATTATGGGTAGCATGGCACCCAGTGGGTTACTTATGATGGTGCTTTATGGAAGGATTATGGGTAGCATGGCACACAGTGGGTTACTCTGATGGTGCTTTATGGAAGGATTATGGGTAGCATGGCACACAGTGGGTTACTCTGATGGTGCTTTAGGGAAGGATTATGGGTAGCATGGCACACAGTGGGTTACTCTGATGGTGCTTTATGGAAGGATTATGGGTAACATGGCACACAGTGGGTTACTCTGATGGTGCTTTATGGAAGGATTATGGGTAGCATGGCACACAGTGGGTTACTCTGATGGTGCTTTATGGAGATATGGGTACATGGCACACAGTGGTTCTCTGATGGTGTTTATGGAAGATTATGGGTACATGGCACACAGTGGTTCTCTGATGGTGCTTTATGGAAGGATTATGGTAGCATGGCACACGTGGGTTCCTCTGATGGTGCTTTATGGAAGGATTATGGGTAGCATGCACACAGTGGGTTACTCTGATGGGGCTTTATGGAAGGATTATGGGTACATGGCACACAGTGGGTTACTCTGATGGTGCTTTATGAGAATTATGGTAGCAGGGCACACAGTGGGTTACTCTGATGGTGCTTTATGGAAGGATATGGGTACAGTCACACAGTGGGTTACTTGATGGTGCTTTATGGAGGATTATGGGTAGCATGGCACACAGTGGGTTACTCTGATGGTGCTTATGGAAGATTATGGGTACATGCAACAGTGGGTACTCTGATGGTGCTTTATGGAAGGATTATGGGTAGCATGGCAACACAGTGGGTTACTTATGGTGCTTTTGGAAGGATTATGGGTACATGGCACCACGTGGGTTACTCTGATGGTGCTTATGGAAGGATTATGGGTAACATGGCACAGTGGGTTACTCTGATGGTGCTTATGGAAGGATTATGGGTAGCATGGCACACAGCTGGGTTACTCTGATGGTGCTTTATGGAAGGATTATGGGTAGCATGGCACACAGTGGGTTACTCTGATGGTGCTTTATGGAAGGATTATGGGTAGCATGGCACACAGTGGGTTACTCTGATGGTGCTTTTGGAGGATTATGGGTAGGCATGGCACCAGGGGTTACTCTGGTGGTGCTTTATGGAAGGATTATGGGTACCATGGCACCAGTGTTATCTCTGATGGTGCTTTATGGAAGGATTATGGGGAGCATGGCACACAGCGGGTTACTCTGATGGTGCTTTATGGAAGGATTATGGGTACATGGCACACATGGTTACTCTGATGGTGCTTTATGGAAGGATTAGGGTAACATGGCACACAGGGTTACTCTGATGTGCTTTATGGAAGGATTATGGGTAGCATGGCACACAGTGGGTTACTCTGATGGTGCTTTATGGAAGGATTATGGTAGTCATGGCACACAGTGGGTTACTCTATGGTGCTTTATGGAAGGATTATGGGTAACATGGCACACAGTGGTTACTCTGATGGTGCTTTATGGAAGGATTATGGGTACTGGCACACAGTGGGGTTACTCTGATGGTGCTTTATGGAAGGATTATGGGTAGCATGGCACACAGTGGGTTACTCTGATGGTGCTTTATGAAAGGATTATGGGTAGCATGGCACACAGTGGGTTACTCTGATGGTGCTTTATGGAAGGATTATGGGTAGCATGGCACACAGGGGTTACTCTGTGTGCTTATGGAAGGATTATGGGTAGCATGGCACACAGTGGGTTACTCTGATGGTGCTTTATGGAAGGATTATGGGTGCATGGCACACAGTGGGTTACTCTGATGGTGCTTTATGGAAGGATTATGGGTAGCATGGCCACAGTGGGTTACTCTGATGGTGCTTTATGGAAGGATTATGGGTATGCATGGCACCAGTGGGTTACTCTGATGGTGCTTTATGGAAGGATTATGGGTAGCATGGCACACGTGGGTTACTCTGATGGTGCTTATGGAAGGATTATGGGTAGCATGGCACACAGTGGGTTACTCTGTGTGCTTTTAATGAGGATTATGGGTAGCATGGCACACAGTGGGTTACTCTGATGGTGCTTTATGGAAGGATTATGGGTACATGGCACACAGTGGGTTACTCTGATGGTGTTTATGGAAGGATTATGGGTAGCATGGCACACGTGGGTTACTATATGGTGCTTTATGAGAAGGATTATGGGTAGCATGGCACACGTGGTTACTCTGATGGGCTTTATGGAAGGATTAATGGGTAGCATGGCACACAGCGGGTTCTGATGGTGCTTTATGGAAGGATTATGGGTAGAATGGCACACAGTGGGTTACTCTGATGGTGCTTTATGGAAGGATTATGGGTAGCCATGGCACACAGTGGGTTTACTCTGATGTGCTTTATGGAAGGATTATGGGTTAGCATGCACACAGTGGGTTACTCTGATGGTGCTTTATGGAAGGATTATGGGTAGCATGGCACACAGTGGGTTACTATGATGTTGCTTTAGGAAGGATTATGGGTAGCATGGCACACAGTGGGTTACTCTGATGGTGCTTTATGGAAGGATTATGGGTAGCATGGCACACAGTGGGTTACTCTGATGGTGCTTTATGGAAGGATTATGGGTAGCATGGCACAGCGTGGTTACTCTGATGGTGCTTTATGGAAGGATTATGGGTAGCATGGCACACAGTGGGTTACTCTGATGGTGCTTTATGGAAGGATTATGGGTAGCATGGCACAGTGGGTTACTCTGAGGGGTTTATGGAAGATATGGTAGCATGGCACACAGTGGTTACTCTGATGTGCTTTATGGACGGATATGGGTAGCATGGCACACAGTGGGTTACTATATGGTGCTTTATGGAAGGATTATGGGTAGCATGGCACACAGCGGTTACTCTGATGGTGCTTTATGGAAGGATTATGGTAGCATGGCACACAGTGGGTTACTCTGATGGTGCTTTATGGAAGGATTATGGGTAGCATGGCACACAGTGGGGTACTCTGATGGTGTTTTATGGAAGGATTATGGGTACCATGGCAACCAGTGGGTTACTCTGGTGTCTTTATGGAAGGATTATGGGTAAGCATGGCACACAGTGGGGTTACTATGATGGTGCTTATTGGAAGGATTATGGGTAACATGAGGCACACAGTGGGTTACTCTGATGGTGCTTTATGGAAGGATTATGGGTAGCATGGCACACAGTGGGTTACTTGATGGTGCTTTATGGAAGGATTATGGTAATGGCACAGGACACAGTGGGTTACTCTGTGGTGCTTATGGAAGGATTATGGGTAGCATGCAACCTGGGTTACTCTGATGGTGCTTGAGGAGGATTATGGGGTAGCATGGCACACAGTGGGTTCTCTGATGGTGCTTTATGGAAGGTTGGGTAGCATGGCACACAGTGGGTTTACTCGATTGGTGCTTTATGGAAGGATTATGGTAGCTGGCACAGTGGGTTACTCTATGGTGCTTTATGGAAGGATATGGGTAACATGCACACAGTGGGTTACTCTATATGGTGCTTTATGAAGATTATGGGTAGCATGCACACAGTGGGTACTCTGATGGGTAGCTGTTATGGAGGGGATTATGGGTAACATGGCACACAGTGGGTTACTCTATTGATGGTGCTTAATTGGAAGGATTATGGGTAGCATGGCACACAGTGGGTTACTCTGATGGTGCTTTATGGAGGATTATGGGTACAATGGCACACAGTGGGTTACTCTGATGGGTGCTTTATGGAAGGATTATGGTGAGCATGGCACACAGTGGGTTACACTCTGATGGGCTTTATGGAAGGATATGGGTAAACATGGCAACACAGTGGGTTACTCTGATGGTGGCTTTATGGAAGGATTATGTTAGCATGGCCACATGTGGGTACTCACTCGGATGGTGCTTTATGGAAGGATTAATGGGTAGCATGGCACACAGTGGGTTACTCTGAGTCTTTTGAAGATTATGGGAGCAGGCACAGTGGGTGCTCTGATGTGGTATGGAAGGATTATGGGTACATGGCACACAGTGGGTTTACTCTGATGGTGCTTTATGTAGGATTATGGTAACCATGGCACACAGTGGGTTACTCTGATGGGTGCTTTATGGTAGGATTGTGGGTGGTTTGTTGGTTACCTTTTGGGCTTTGGTGGGTATCCTGGCACACGTGGGTTACTCCTCTGATGGTGCTTTCTGTGAAGGATTATTTGGTGGTAGCACTGGCACACAGTGGGTTACTCTGATGGTGGCTTTATGGAAGGATTATGGGTAACATCGGCACACAGTGGGTTACTCTGATGGTGGCTTTATGGAAGGATTATAGGGTTGTAGCATGGCACACAGTGGTTACTCTGATGGGTGCTTTATGGAAGGATTAGGTACATGGCACACACGTGGGTTACTCTGATGGTTGCTTTATGGAAGGATTATGGGTAGCATGGCACACAGTGGGTTACTCTGATGGTGCTTTATGAAGGATATGGGTAACATGGCCACACAGTGGGTTACTCTGATTGTGCTTTATGGAAGATTATGGGGGTAGCAGATGGCACACAATTGGTTTACTCTGATGGGGGGGGGGGAGGGTGCATGGGACACAGTGATCCTCTGATGGGTGGCTTTATGGAAGGATTATGGGTACATGGCAACACAGTGGGTTCCTCGATGTGCTTTATGGAAGGATTATGGGTAGCATGCACACAGTGGGTTACTCTGATGGTGGCTTTATGGAAGATTATGGGTACGCATGGCCACAGTGTGGTTACTCTGATGGTGCTTTATGGAAGGATTATGGGTAAGCATGGCCCACAGTGGTTACTCTGATGGTGCTTATGGAAGGATTATGGGTAACATGGCACCCAGTGGGGTTTACTATCTGATGGTGCTTTATGAAGGATTTGGGTAAGCAACGGCATGGCACCAGTGGGTTACGCTACACTTACTCTGATGGTGCTTTATGGGATTATGGGTAAACATGGCACACCAGTGGGTTACTCCTGATGGTGCTTTATGGAAGGATTATGGGTAAGCATGGCCACAACAGTGGGTTACTCTGATGGTGCTTATGGAATGATTGGGGGGAAGGGTGTGGGTTGTAAAATCATGGCACACAGTGGGTTACTCTGGATGGTGCTTTACATGGAAGGATTAGGGGTAACATGGCACACAGCTGGGTTATACTGATCCTTTATTGGAATATGGGTAGCATGCACCCACTCCTTACTCTGATGGTGCTTTATGGAAGGATTTATGGGATAGCATGGCACCACGTGGGTTACTCTGATGGTGCTTTATGAAGATTATGGGTACAGGGCACACAGTGGGTTACTTAATACTCATGGTTGCTTATGGAAGGATTATATGGGTAAGCAAGCAAAACAAGCACAACATCAATCAAGCAAGCACGCAAAGAACATATATGTACAGCAATGGTACAGTGTGGGAAGCTGCAGTGCCAATATTACAAACCGTATTAAACCGGTACATATATGTACAGCAATGGTACAGTGTGGGAAGCTGCAGTGCCAATGTACAGCAATGGTACAGTGTGGGAAGCTGCAGTGCCAATATTACAAAATGTATTTAACCGGAACATATATGTACAGCAATGGTACAGTGTGGGAAGCTGCAGTGCCATGTATCACACAGTATTAAACATTCAACACACGTACAGCAATGGTTACAGTGTGGGCAGTGGAGGGTATCACACAAGTATTAAAACATTAATATGTACAGCAATGGTGACAGTGGGGCAGGGGAGGTGGTATCAAACAGTATTTACAACAACATATGTACAGCAAGGCATTAGTGTGGGCAGTGGAGGTATCAACAGATTAAAACAACATAGTAAAAGCCAATGGCACATGTGTGGGCAGGGCGGAGGTATCACACTGTATTACACAACTATGTACAGCAATGGTACCGTGTGGGAGCGGAGGTATCACACAGTATAAACAACATATGACAGCAATGGACACTAGTGTGGCAGCGGAGGTGTCACACTAGTATTAAAACAAAATATGTACAGCATGGCACAGTGGGGGGCAGCGGAGGTATCACACGTATTTTGAAACAAATATGACAGGCAATGGCCACAGTGTGGGCCCAGCGGAGGGTATCAAACTGTATAAAACAAACATATGTACAGCATGGCACAGTAGTGTGGGAGCGGAGGTATCACAATGTATTAAACAACTATGTACAGCAATGGTTAACAGTGTGGGCAGCCGGAGTATCACACTGTCTTAAAACAAAATATGTACGCAATGTTACAGTGTGGGCAGAGGAGGTATCACACAGTAGTCAAAACAATATGTTACAGCAATGGCCAGTTGTGGGCAGAGGAAGGTATCACACAGTATTAAACAAAAATATGTACAGCAATGGCCCAGTGATGGGCCGCCCGGAGGTGGTATCACACCAGTATATTAAAACAACTATGTACAGCAATGGCACAGTGTGGGCCGCGGAGGTATTCACACTGTATTAACAACTATGTACCGCAATGGCACAGTGTGGGCAGCGGAGGTGGTATTCACCAGTAATTTAAACAACATATGTACAGCAAAGGTACAGTTGTGGGCAGCGGAGGTTATCACACAGTATAAAAAAACATTGTACAGCCATGGCACAGTTTGGGCCAGCGGAGGTATCACACAGTATTAAACAACATATGTACAGCAATGGCACAGTGTGGGCAGCGGAGGTATAACCATGTATTAAAACAACATATTGTACAGCAATGGTACAGTGTTGGGCAGCGGAGATATCACACTGTATTAAACAACCATAGTACAGCATGGCACAGTGGGGCAGCGAGGTATCACACTGTATTAAAACAAACATATGTCCAGCAATGGCCACATGTGGGCAGCGGAGGATCACACTGTATTAACATAACAACGTACAGAAATGGTACAGTGTGGGCAGCGGAGGTATCCACACAGTATAAATAACCACACGTACGCAATGGTACAGTGTGGCGCAGCGGAGGTATCAAACAGTTATTGAACCTAAAACCACGTTACAGCAATGGTACAGTGTGGGCAGCGGAGGGATCACACAAGTTATAAACATAGACACACGGTACAGCAATGGTACAGGTGGGCAGCGGACGGTAATCACAAAATATTGAACAGAACACGACAGCAATGGTACAGTGGGGCACAGCGAGGTTATTCACACAGTATTAAACATAACACACGTACAGAATGGTACAGTGTGGGAAGCGGAGGTATCACACTGTATTAAAACATAACACACGTTACAGAACTGGTACAGTGTGGGCAGGCGGAGGTATACACAGTTATTAACATAACCACAGTACAGCAATGGTACAGTGTGGGCAGCGGAGGTATCACACAGTATTGAACATAACACACGATTTACAGCAATGGTACAGTGTGGGCAGCGGAGGTATCCACACAGTATTAAACATAACACACGTGTACAGCATGGTTTACAGTGTGGGCAGAGGAGGTAATCACCACAGTATTGAACATAACACGTTTACAGCAATGGTACAGTGTGGGCAGCGGAGGAGGTATAACAGTTATTAACAACACACGATTACAAGCAATGGTACAGTGTGGGCAGCAGAGGTATCACAGTAGAAACATAACACATATACTGCAATGTACAGTGTGGGCAGAAGAGGTATCACACAGTATTGAACATAAAACACGTACAGCACTGGTACAGTTGTGGGCAGCGAGGTATCACCAGTATTGAACTAACACAAGTACCAGCAATGGTACGTGTGGGCAGGGGAGGGAGGTATCACACAGTATTGACATAAAACGTACTCCAGCAATGTCAGTGTGGGCAGCGGACGATCACACAGTATGAACATAACCACACGTACAGAATTGGTACAGTGTGGGCAGAGGGAAGTAGTATCACACAGTAGAACATAAAACCCCGTACAGCAAGGGACAGTGTGGGCAGCGGAAAGTATCACACAGTATTGAACATAACACACGTACAGCAATTGGGACAGTGTGGCAGCGGAAAGTATACACAGTATTGAACCATAACACCCGTAACAGCAATGGTACAGTGTGGGCAGCGGAGTATCACACAGTATTGAACATAACACCTGCAGCAATGGACGTGTGGGGGCAAAGAGTGGCTATAAAACAAACAGAAAAATTTAAACACTTTAAACATGGTACAGCGGGCTAGACCAAGCACATGGCGACAGACAAAATGCTTCATGGCAACAGGGAAAATTGAAAGCGGAGCACTTCTCCATAAGCTGAGTGAGGCCTTTGCCTCAATAATAAAAAAAAAACATTGGGGAATGTCGACAAACATCAAGCACGGCAAAGTCTTACAGGGGTGGTCTGCATCTCTCGGTCTCCATTCACCTGAGTCCTGGGACACAGTACGATCAAAACTTACTTCTTAGATTTAAAGGCAAGGTTGGCACGTATGTGCGGGCCCCAGTGGGCAAGCGTGATGCGGATTGTGTAGCGGCACCCAGTGGGCAAGCGTGGCAGTAGTAACGGCCCCAGTGGGCAAGAGTAGGTGTTATTGTTTTTGTTTTTGAGTTGGGACAGTACTTTGCAGGGTTAGTTTTTTTGCTGGTCTATATATGGTGTGTGTGATTTAGTGGTTTGGGAACTTATGAATGTGTTTGAAGAGAAATCTTGCGTAAAAAGGGTTTGGGGTGTGTTTTTGAAGGGACTTTACCATAAACAGCCCCATTTCAAGATAGTGCCCAGGGTGTGAGGACCTTAACTGGAGTCTCAATTTATATGGTCCGTAATAAGCCTTCCAAAGTCGCTCCAGAAGAAAAATATTCTTCTTGGTCTGGCCATATCTCAAACGTTCCAGGAACAGCTTGCAATCTTATTACAACCATTATAAAAGAAAACTTACAGGTGAGGACTAGAAGGTTATGTTCCTCACCCTTGGTTACTATAAAGTAAGTGGGTTTGGGGAGGGGGTTCCTATCTGTATTAATGTCCTTAATAGAAATGATTGAGAATGCTAAAGGTGTAGCTTTGTGCGTGCTACAGTGGTAGATGGGTGACAGCATATGTAATATAGTAATATGTTGCTTAAGTGAAAGAAAGAGGAAGAAGTTGTAAAGATGTGTATGTGAGATAGACAGGATTTGCGGATCTGTGTTTCCTCTGTAATGGTTGAGGTCTGGCATTGGATGTGTGGAGTTATGGAGTTAAATAGGGAAAGGGTCACCTGTAAAGTATGGGGAATTGTAGTTGTTGGTCTAGATATTTGGATTCAATTGTCTGCCCATGATGTACAGAAAATGGTTCCTAGTATGAGCAGCGGCAATAGCAGATATTCACGCCAGTATTAAAAACCATGACATATAGGTAAGCAATAAATTAAACCCACACATTATGTACAGAAAATGGTTGTGGAAGGTTATCATTTCAGCCAGGTCATGGTATATCTGTTGTATTCAAGTCCAATGAGATATCCCACTGGACTGAAGTTAGGTCTTCTTGGGGAGCAAACAAACCCCTGCATCAAGTATGGCCCCCACCAGAAGCAAGGCCATCCTCGGGTCCGGACTCAGCCGTGTACTGCCTCTTAAGGATATCCAACGGCATCCTTTGCCGAATTGTCCTGTTAACCTCTTGGCCCGGACGTGGACTGGTTCAAGAGAGGGTTACGGCGGCCATTTATGTGAAACAGTAAAGAAACCCCACGCCTAAATCGCGGTGGGGGGTTTCGACAAAAAACGGTCTGCCAATGTACAATGCTGTTTTGACACCCTTACTCTGCGGGTGTTCCTATAACAACCTCTAGCCACTACCAATCATTGCCTCTTAACATTGGCTGTGTGACATGCTATTGGGAATTTCCAGGGTACATAATTGCCACAGATTATTGGTACAAGTCATTCTGGAATTGAGAGAGCCAGTCGGATGACTAGCGAAACGTTTCAAGAACTTAAAACTTCAAGTCCAGTTGATCTAATTGAATACAACATATCTGTCCAGAAAATGGTACAGTGTGGGCAGCATTAAGGATTATAACCACACAGTAGAACGAACATTAGAACCATAACCATAAGGTACAGCAAAGGTACAGTGTGGGAAGCTTAAGGAAGACCACAGCTATTGAATGACCATTAAACCAGAACATAAGTAAGCAAAGGTTCAGGGGGGGCAGCATTAAGGATATATAACAGTATTGAATGACATCAAACCATAACATATATGTACAGCAAAGGTACAGTGTGGGCAGCATAAGGATATATCTATTCATGGTATTGAATGACATATTAAACCCTAACATATATGTACAGCAAAGGTACAGTGTGGGCAAGCATTAAGGATAATCACAGTATTGAATGACATGAAACCATAAACATATATTACAACAAAGGTACAGCTGGGGCAGCATATTAGGATTTCACACAGTATTGACGACATTAAACAAGACACAATAGTACAGAAAGGTACAGTGTGGGCCAGCATTAAGGATATATCACACAGATGAAATGAATTAAACCATAACATATTATGGACAGCAAAGGTACGTGTGGGCAGCATAAGGAATATCACAAAGTATTGAATGACATTAAACCACAACAGCTATGACAGCAAAGGTACAGTATGGCAGCATAAGGATTATAATAAAAAGTATTGAAGGACATTAAACCACAACATATTGTACAGCAAAGGTACAGGTCGGCGCATTAGCATAAGTATTTATATCACAAAAGTATTGATGAATTAACCACGACAATAGTACAGCAAAGGTACAGTGGGGCAGAATAAGGTTATTCACACAGTCTAAAACGAATAGTTGTATTCAATAGATCACTGGCCTTGAAATGTATTCGTGAAGACGTTTCGCGAGAACTACATTTCACGTCCAGTTGATCTAAGTGAATACAACAGATTACCATGACCTGGATGATGAGAACCTCACAAGCGTCATTGAAGACATAAACCATAACATATATGTACAGAAAAGGTACAGTGTGGGCAGCATTAAGGATATATCAAACAGTATGAATGAATTAAACCATACATATTGTACAGCAAGGTCTCAGTTGTGGGCCAGCAGAAGGATATATCACAAAGTATTGAATGACATTAAACCACAACATATATGTACAGCCAACGGTACAGTATGGCAAGCATTAAGGATATATCACCAAGTATGAATGGGACATTAAAACCACAACATATATGTCAGCAAAGGCTACAGTGTGGGCAGCATTAGCATAAGGATAGAATCCAAAACGATTGAATGACATTAAACCATAAACATATAGGTACAGCACAGGTGTGGGCAGCAGCAGGCCAATATCACACAAGTAGTTAAACAATAAAAATAGATACAAATCACTAGTAAGTATGGGGCAGGGACAATACCGATATCACGGCAAACATTATTAAAGGGCCATGTTCCCACCCTAAAACTATAATCCCCCCCACATGCCCCACAATGTAGTGTAATACAATCCTATCAAATCCCAGCTCCATATGGGTTCTCTGTAGTCCCCCCCCCCCCCCAACAGGTCCTAAAAAACTGCCAACCCAGGATGATAGGCAGGAGTCCATATAGGACCCTTGCCTCCTGTCTCCCTCCGGCGTGAAGTGAAGTTTGCCATGCGTTACTGCAGCCTTCTCCCCTCCCTCCCTCTCCTATGTATATATTTTTAAGTAAGAAACTTCACCGATATTGACGTACATTCTCTTTCCTACCCCCGTCAGATGACGGCAGCCAAGTTTCCATGATGCTGCCCTCAGGACAATCACAGACGCGGGTGACGTCCGCCCCTATGCTTGCGCAAGCAAAGGGAGTGGGCAGTTGGACGCAGTAAGAGGAAAGGTAAGCAATGTGTGGGGGGAAGTTTCTTTATTAAAATATAGCGATTAGGGATGGGGGGTACGACAGGCCCTACACTATATAAAAAATGTAAAAGAAGGGGGGACATACCCTTTAAATACTAAATACATGTTAAAGCCTAGCAGCAGCATTACTTGATTAACAAACACAGTAACAAATCTAACATACATTGTACAGCCAATGATAGTGGTCGTCAGCGGCAGATATCGATATTTACAATAAAAATAAATAGTAGTAAAGGGCAAGCCACCCCAAAACTAATTTTATATTATTTGCCAAATAAGTGATCCAAAACAAACTTTACAGCTGTAAATCGGTCCGGGTTCAAAAGATACAGACCTTGATCTATATTCAGGACTGAACTTCCTCTCACTTCACTTTAGATGACCCCGAGCTGCAGCTTAGGAAAAAAAAAAATTTGACTTGTGTTGTGTGTCTTCTCTATCTCTCTTCTGGGTGGGGCTGCTGAAGCTGTCTGATCCTGGAGTTTTCAGTACACATAATTACAGTGGGATTCGGTGAGAGGGAAATCCAGGGATCAGGGGGTCAGACCATACTGATGCAATCCTCTGTTCTCACTTGCTGATGCTAAACAGACATGCTCAAGAACATGAAAAAAAGAGACAAGGTAAATGTAACTTGTCTCGTTCATCGCTGTATTGGTCCAGGCTGAAGGATAAGCCAGCTACAAAGGTCGAACTTTTGAACCACTGGACCGATTTTTACATGCTGTAAAGTGTGTTGTGGAGCACTTTTTTGGCCAAATAAATATTAAAAGTAGTTTTGGCGGGTGGACTTGCCCTTTAAGGTTAAAATACATACATGGTCCATCTAGTCCAAACTTATAACCTACCCCATAATGTCTGTATAACAGTTACATAGTAACATAGTATTGGAGGTTGGATAAAGACATACGTCCATCTGTCCAAACTTTATAACCTACCCATAATGTTCGTATAACCGTTACATAGTAAAATAGTCTTGGAGGTTGTATAAAGACATACGTCCATCCTAGTCCAACCTTATACCCTACCATAATGTCTCGTAATAACAGTTAATAGTAAATAGTATTTGGAGGTTGTATAAAGGACATAGTCCTCCATTAGTCCAACCTTTATACACTACCCATAATGTTAGGTTAACAGTCACATAGTAACAACAGTATTGGGGTTGTAGAACGACATACGTTCCGCTAGTCCAACCTTTTACCTCCCCATAAGTCGTATAAAAGTTACATAGTACGTAGTTATTGAGGATGTATAAAGACATACGCTCCATATAATCCAACTTTATACCCTACCCATAATGGTCTGTTAACAGTTAAAACACGTAAATTAGTATTGGAGGAGTATAAAAGACTAGTCCATCTAATCCAACCTTTACTACCCTTACCCATAATGTCTGTATAAACAGTTAAACAGAAACATAGTATTGGAGGTGTGACGGAAGAAGAGTCCCATCTAGTCCAACATTTATACCATTACCCAGAATGTCTGTATAACAGCAATAGGAACATAGTCATGGGAGGTGTATAAAGACATACGTCCATCTAGTCACCTTTATTACCCTACCCATTAATGTCTGGATAACAGTTATAGTAACCTAGTATGGAGTTGTATAAAAGACAACGTCATCTAGTCCAAAATTTATACCCATAACCATAATGTCCGTTTATAACAGTTACATAGTACACAGTATTGGAGGTATATAAAAGACATACGTCCCCATATAGCCAACCTTTATACCCTATCCATAAGTCCGGTGTGATAACAGGTACATAGTAACATAGTATGGAGGTTGTACTAAGACCACACGTCCATCTAGTCCAAACCTGTATACCCTACCCATAATGTATGTATTAACAGTTACATAGTAAGTTAGTGATTGGAGGTTGATAAAAGACACACGTCCATTAGTCAACCTTATACATACCCATAATGTCTGTAGAAACCGTTACATAAGTAAATCGTATTAGACGGTGTATTAAAGGGACATAGGTCCATCTAGTCCAACCTTTATACCCTACCATCAGTCTTATAACAGTTAATAATAAACATATTATTCGAGGTTGTATAAAGACATACGGTCTCATCTAGTCCAACCTTTATACCCTACCCAGAATGTCTGTATTATAAACAGTGACATAGTAAATAGGTATTTATTGAGGTTGTATAAAGCCATCGTCATTCGTCCAAACCTTTATAATACCCTTACCCATAATGTCTGTAAACAGGTACATAGTTAGTTCGTATGGGGTTGTATACAAGGACACACGTCCATCTAGTCACCTTTCTCCCTACCATATTAATGTCTGTATAAACAGTTTACATGTAGTAACATATATTGGAGGTTGTATAAAGACATACGTCCATAAGGTCCGCCTTTATACCTACCCATAAGGTCTGATAACAGTTTAACAGTAACATAGTATGGGAGGTTGATATACAGAAATACGTCAATCTAGTCCCACCCTTATACCCTACCATAATGTCTGTTAAACAGTTACATGTACCAATAGTATGGAGGAGCTATAAAGACATACGTCCATCTAGTCCAATCTTTATACCGAAACATAATGTCGTATAAACAGTTCACAGAGTAAATAGTATTGGAGGCTGTATAAAGACATACGTCATCTAATCCAACATTTATACCCTACCCATAATGTCTGTAGAAAACAGTTAATTAGTAGTTAGTAAAATAGTATTGGAGGGGTGTATAACGACTAATGTCCATCTAGTCCAACTTTATACCCTAACCTACTTCTGTATAACATACATAGTAACTAGTATTTGAGGTTGTATAAAGGAAAATAACATCCATCTAAGTCCAACTTTATACCCATAACCATAATTTCTGTTAATAAACAGTTACATAGTAAACATAGTATTGGAGATTGTATAAAGGCAATGTCCCTTAGTTCCAACCTTTAGAACCTACCATAATGTCTGTATAACAGTTACATAGTAAATAGTATGGAGGTTATATAAGAATACGTCCATATAGTCCAACCTTTATACCTACCCATAATGTCGTATAAAGTTACAGAGTAACATGGTATTCGAGGTGGTATAAATACATTACGTCCATACTAGTCAACCTTATTACCCTACCCACTAATGTATGTATAACAGTTACCTGGGAACATAGTATGGAGGTTTGTTTATTATAAAAGACATTATGTCCACTCTTCTAGTCCAACCTTTATACCCTACCCTAAAGGTCTGGATACATGTTACATAGTAACATGGTATTGGAGGTTGTATAAAGACATTACGTCATCTAGTCCAACCTTTATACCATACCATAATGTCTGTATAACAGTTACATAGTAACATGTCTTGGAGTTGTATAAAGAAATACCCCATCTAGTCCAAAACTTTATACCCTACTCCATAATGTCTGTATAACAGTACTAGTACCATAGTATTGGAGGTTGTATAAAGCCAAGTCCACCTAGTCAACTTTATACCTACCATAATGTCTGTAAACGTTACATAGTAACATAGTATTGGAATTGTATAAAGACATACGTCCGTCTAGTCCAACCGTTATAACCGACCATAAGTCTGTATAACAGTTAACATAGTAAAAAGTATTGGAGGTGGTATAAGACATACGTCCATCTAGTCCAACCTGTATACCTACTATAATGTCTGTAAACAGTTACATAGTAAACATAGTATTGGAGTGTATAAAGACATATGTCAATCTAGTCCAAACCTTATAACATACCCCTAATTTGTATAAACAGTTTACATGACATGCACGTATAAAACAAAAATCTTCTAATTCCAGTTTACCAAAGAAAGGAATTTATACTTTAATACTTTTATACGATTTAATTAAAAAAAAATTGCTTCAGAGCAATTTAATAACTGATAATGATTTTATTCAGTATTACAGTAAATCTTGGTATACTTGCCTGGCTTTACACTAAGGCAAAAGGCTAGGACTTGCCAGCGTTTGCCCATGATCCCAAACCATAAAAGTGGCTGACATTCAAATGTTCAGCAATACAGTCCACTCCCTAGTTACCCCATCAATGGATCAGGTTTAAAAATAGGTTTGGCACAAAAAAAAAATTTTTGTGACCGGTTTAGAGCTACTGAGTCTATTGGGGATTCTCATCTGCAGGTTACTCCTGTGGAATATAGGATGCTAAGGGGACACTGGAACTTACCTTAACGCGCTCCACTCGCAGCTGCTCTCCACTGACAGCAGTGCTGTCCTGACCAAGAGGCATATCTAGGCACATTTCGCGCCAATACAAAAGATAGGGCGCGATCGGGGACAGCGCGGCTCCCGGTCAGTGCAGGAGCAGCTGTGGGTTGAGCGGCGGGTAAGGTAAGTTCCATGTCCCACGAGTGTCCTATACTCACAGGGAGGGGGGAATTAAGCGGTCTCACCTCCCTTGTAAAATAGAAACGGATTAGTGTTCCTTTAAATCATACATCAGTAGCAGGCAGCCTCCATAGCTAATACAGAAAAACAAAATACAAAAAAACCATGGAGAATAAATGGATTACACGCACCGCGGCCACCAATTTGTTACAAGATCCTGCTTTATGGAAGGGATTATGGGTAGCATGGCGGCACAGTGGGTACTTGATGGTGCTTTACGAGGATTATGGGTAGCATGGCACACGTGGGTTACTCTGGTGGTGCTGTATGGAAGGATTATGGGTAGCTGGCACCACAGTGGGTTATCTGTGGTGCTCTATGGAAGGATTATGGGTAGGATGGCACACAGTGGGTTACTCTATGTGCTTTATGGACGGCACACCCCCCCCCCTTATGGGTTAGCCCGGCAACAGTGGGTTGACTTGATGGTGCCATTATGGAAGGCCATTCGGGTAGCATGGCACAAGTGGGTTACTCTAGGGTGCTTACGAAGATTGGGGTAGCATGGCACACAGTGGGTTACTCTGATGTGCTTAGGAAGGATTATGGGATAGATGCCCACACAGTGTGTTACTCTGGATGTGCTTTATGGAAAGGATTATGGGTTAGCATGGCACACAGTGGGTTACCTGGTGGTGCTTATGGAAGGATTAGGGGTAGCATGGAACCCAGTGGGTACTCTTGATGGTTGGGCTTATGGAGCGGATTAGGGTAGAGGTACACAGTGGGTACTTTATGGGCTTTATGGAAAGGCTTATGGGTTATGCATGGCACACAGTGGGTTACTCTGGTGGTCTGGCACAAAGCAGACAGTGCACATAAACAGGTTCCCAAATATAATCTGCATGTAATCAGGGGTTGCATGTCTATGGGGGCACCCACTTTGAATACTGCCGGGCCTGTATATTGTGTCCGTTGTTGGTGTAACTTATCTGTTGCCTCAGTTTGTATCCAATAAGATAAAATTGTCGGTCCAATAACTGTCCTCCCAACAGGTGGTAACGGATCTTATTACAGGATCTGGTGTTGCATCCAATATCACTCCCCAAAGCACCACACCTAATCTACTTTCACTTTTCTCTCTACCATAGAGAACAGGGATGTCTGTATTTTAGTCTCATGAACCCTGCAGGCGGGAGGTGGATATAAGGAGCATTGGTGTATATGTCATTACAATACACATCACAATCCTGTGTAACCGACAGAACATTTATGGATTTATTATTCCTCACAGGAGCAGACACAGGGGTGTGGTTTAAGCTGCCATTTGAACCATTATTTTTAAAATAGGAATTTCGCTCTGTAAGAAGTTTATGTAATTTGTAGTGTACCTAATATAACAATATATAATACCATTTAAATGTAACGTGAGTACTACCACATAATATACACCGTTCCTATGTTGTAATCTCCTATACCCACCACCAACATGGTTAGACTCTAAAAAAACCAAATGCAATCTCCTATGGGAGTTATAAATAGGATTTATATAATATAGGGATAAGGGATATATAACACCACACACACCACGGTGTGGGAAACTGCATTGCAATATTACAAACTGTATTACCAGGATAGATATGTACAGCAATGGTACAGTGTCTCGGGAAGCTGCAATGCATATTACAAACGGATTTAACCGGAATATATATGTTACAGCAATAATACAGTGTGGGAAAGCTGCAAATGCAATATTACAAAATGTATTTAACAGAACATATTATGCTTACAGCAATGGTACAGTGGGGAAGCCGCAATGCTAATATTACAAAACTGTATTAAACCGGAACATATATGTACAGCAATGGACCCGTGTGGGGCTTGCCGTCCAATATTACAAAACCGTATTAAACCAAGAACATATATGTACAGCAAGGTTACAGTGTGGAAGCTGCAGTGGCCAATATTACAAAACGGATTAAACCAGAACATATATGTACAGCAATGGTACAGTGTGGGAAGATCGCAGTGCCAATATTACAAAACGTATTAAACCGGTACATATATGTACAGCAATGGTAAGTTGGGAAGCTGCAGTGCCAAATATTACCAAACCGTATATTAAACCAGAACATATATGTAAAGCCAATGGTACAGTGTGGAGACGCTGCAGTGCCAATATTACAAAATGATTTAACGGAACAGATATGGACAAGCT